>VNWX01000590.1:0-20214 GCA_009869905.1 Ceratophysella communis | reverse complement strand
GTATTTTCACCGTAAACGACTTGAACTGGGCCACCTCCGAATCCTGCTCCTCCGGCACCACCACCGAATCCTGCTCCACCACCGAATCCAGCTCCACCGCCGAATCCTGCTCCACCCTCGTATCCTCCTCCATGGCCACCTCCTTCGTAGCCGATATCACCGCCAGCATATCCGCCGTCAGCGAAGCCACCACCAATATCTCCACCGCAAACTAGGCTCATTGCTGAGCCGAGAACCTGGAATTAACGAAAAAGCCATTGATTTCTAATGCTCTATTTCAAATGTGAAAAACTGATCAAATCAAATCAATTGTTTATCGCACTTACGAGAAGACCTGTGAAGAACCGCATGATGCCAAGCTCTTTTGATAAATTACTACTGAACAAATAAATACCGGTTATTGACGAGATCACTATGGAATGGCTGTTCTGTGAGAACGCTCAGATTGCAACTGATGTCTGACAAACCGTGGGCATGTGGCATTTATACCAGTTAGCTGGTCAATATGAGGCTGCATTGGATAATATATATTTTGATTGTTGTTGATGGAAGGCAGGAAATGCAGACTGCACCAAAAAGAGGCACCCAAACATTTTTGGACGGCGTTCCTTACTGCAAAATGCACACTCCTCGCCCCATGCAATAACCGACGACACTTTTTTTCCTTACTATTTGGAATCGTTTGGAATCGAGTCTGCTCTGAATTTTCCACCCTTTCCTTCCGTATTGTTTCATTTTTGTGGGAGCACACTTATCTCCTTATATTATGTACGTGCCCTTAACTATAAGACACGTCTACGACCATGTTTGATGGAATGTCGTAATTTGCCTGATGAATACGGACTGCAGTCAGCATCAATTAGAGCACTCACGTACGAACATAACATTGTTGCAGGATACACATTACCGGCGTATGCATTTGGTAATAACATAAATATACTCGTGAGAGACGGGAAACGGCATATCACAGAAGCATACGAACAACGTCCGTTTTTGGCACATAAATTTTATTGCAGCCTTAATCCTTTATAATGTTGTACACATATGACAAAAAAATAACTCGAGCATTTTTAAACAGGGCACTTCCCAATCACCTTTCAACTTCGCTTTATGCCAAGAAAAAGGTTTTTACACGCCTTCAAAATATGTTTTGGATAATCAGAGTCAATTAATGCCATTTTCTTTGTTCACCCAAAACAGTATTTAGAAGTCCAAAAACAGACACATACATATCACAATCAAAATACGACAAAGACAGATAAACTAATTGTCATTTTACAATTTGGTAATTTCAACCCTTCGAAATTTGAGGTTTGTGATTACACATAAAAATGGAAAGGAATATGCAAATTAACCTGATTAAATACCATCTCAATCCAGATTCAGATGAACTAATTGTACAATTTGGTAATTTCAACCCTTCGAAATTTGAGGTTTGTGATTACACATAAAAATGGAAAGGAATATGCAAATTAACCTGATTAAATACCATCTCAATCCAGATGACGAGATAAGATGATCGTCAACCTATTTAATTCAGATTACGACATAATTAACGGATATATTTAGTATAGCATTAATCGCATAAGTTGTCCGTATAATTGTAATATATGTATGTCTAGCCTTCTGCATTGTTTTCTGTAATTATTTAATATATGAATGGACAATGACACAATTAATGCGGTTTGAGGTATAAAATGCAATGTGCAATGTCTCAAGTCTGGGGGTATGTATACCTGTGTACGTGGAATGTTTTGTAATATTCTTAATTACTACAGAAATGTCGATATGTAGGCAGGTGCAGCCCTGTGACCCATCATGGCATGAAGCATGTAATTTAGATCTGTTGTAATTGTATGAATCCACACGTCTCACTTGTTTTAGGTTAAAATAACAAAATGCAGGTGATTAAAAACGGCTTAATTCTATTTATTATTTGATAATGTGTTATAATTGTTTTGGTTCAATGAATTTATTGCATGCATAAAATATTACTGATGAAATTACAATTTGTACGTGGCTCGAGAAAATTTCAACTTTTATCCCAAAAAAATGTCAAAAATTCATGAACAATTAAATTTGAGCCATTTCAAAATTCTTCGCCAATTTTTCCCAAACATTCAATAATAAAATCCATTCCCTTGTACGTTTTTGGCGGATGCGATGTCAGAACTAGCCGGAATGCATTCGGAACATTTTTATTTGGCAGAGGTGCATATCCGATCATGACGGTTTGGTCCATGAATAATTTCGTACGGATTTTCGATGTGATCTATGAAGAATCGTAAATCGATATTTAATTAACAGCCTGCAATTTTGCGTAAAAAAGCTATACCTGTCCAATTTCATTCCACCAATCTCCGGTACGTTCTTGAGTTCGCATTCGTTTCGGAATATACCAGAAAAATACGTTGGTGCATTGATGAGCATCCAAATATAGCATGAAACCTTCTTTAGATTTGATGGTTTCGGCGAAATATCTGCAGATTCAAATTTTGTTTAACGATTGACAGACTTCCAATTTTTGAAAATTTCACTGGAAGTTACCTAGCGCAATCCTCAGTATTTTCAATTGCTGCCTTAATACCGTCCTTCCCCATTGCAATCCACATTAACCAAAATTTGAAAGCGTCCGATTTTCTGCCGCATTGGATGCCTGAAAAGTCATATTTTGAATGACTTTTTGCATTATTGATTAGTTATAGCAACTAAGCTCACTTTTGCTTCCACTTTGATCATAAGATGCATCATAGTGCTTGTCATCTTGGAAAAGATAAGGAGCCGGAACGGAATTAGTCGCCGAAAGAATATTGGGTTTCTTCGTAATAAATGCGGAGCATTGGGTAGGGGCGCATAGCATTTTGTGTGCATTATAGCAAATTGAGTCACATCTGTGCAGAAAAAATAAAAACAATAAAATGTTTACCAAAACATTAAACAATAAATTAATGCTTTACTTTTCAATTCCTTTCAAATATTTGGCTTTCAGTTTATCAGAGAAAATAAATGCTCCACCCCAAGCCGCATCACAGTGAAGCCATATATTTTCTGGTTTGCAAATCTATAGAGTTTAAATATTCTACGTTTATGTGATTCATATTTTCGGAATCTATCTGAAGAAATTTTAATTACCTCAGAAATTTCGTCTAATGGATCGAACGCTCCCAACACGGTAGTTCCAGAAGTCGCTAACACAGCAAGCGGAACTTTCCCCTCATTTTTACATTTCTTGATAGCGTCTTGAAGCTCAGAAGGAATTATTGCACCTTGTTTGTTTGTTCGGATTTTCACAACATTGTCTAAACCTAAGCCCATCCAATTTGCTACTTTTGCTCCAGAGTAATGTGCCTGGTTGAGTTAAAAATCTAAATTATTTTAAATTTGCGATTTTAAAATTACTACTGAAATCTTTAAATTCTTTACATCTTCCGAAACGAAAATGACAAGAGGTGGTAGACCAGATAAGCCCGTGTGTTTAGATTCAGGGAATCTATCCTGCCGAGCTGTGATTAATCCGTACATATTTGCTAAACTTCCGCCTGGAGCGAAAATTCCATCACCTTCCTCAGTTCCGTAGAATAAAAGCCGCAATTGGCGCAGAGCGATTCGTTCAGTTAGCAGAAATACTGGTGCAACTTCGTACGTATGCCTACAAATAGAAATCTAAATAAATTGAAAAGTTCAGAATTGTGACTTATATGAAACCGCTTACTGATTCGTGTTCATTTTCTCAACAATAAAAGCTGCAATTTGGCCAAACGGATTGACGCCGCCATATAGCTGGTTGACAAAATGCTCGTGATGTGTATTCAAACATCTTTCAAGAACAACTTGCACCAATTCGGTCAGATTTTCTAAGGAATGCGGAGAAGTTTGGAATTGGTCTTGTAAATACTTCTCAAGCTCTTCGGGTGCTATGAAATTTACAATATGTTTTGGAGAATAGGCTACAATTCTTTCCAAAATTGTCTTGAGATCCTCCGGCTTAATCAACGCCATAATTACTTTGTTGCAAAACTAAGCTCGTAATACCGGTGAGTTGCAATTTGTTATACCCCTGGTAAGGAAAAACTGCCTAATTGTGGGGCTATCCCGCTACTGGAGTACTAAATAAATAGTAGCATGGACATTCTATTTTGCTTGGTCTATTTTTTTATGTTTAATCGATTATTGATACAGCTGAATCGATTGATTGGAGTTGAGAGTGGGCAATACTGAGTGTATGAGCTTATAAAACTTATCACTTGAATTTTTAATAACGTGATTGTGTAACCCTCCTGCCTCTGGACCTTTTAGCAGGGCACTGCTGTTAAATAGGTGTGAAATCGCACCTGTGTACCAAGGCTTGCATTGCATAATGGCATATCGCATTCCGCTCATGGATTTTATTTCACCTGAATTCTTTTTCCATAAGTCATGCACTTTATATACACAAATGAATTGTCCGTATATTGTGAACTAGAACTTTGATTTACAAATTCGGAAGTAACGTCCACTTCATCACCGCTGTCTATGCATTTTTCTAAAATTGATTAGACCAAATAAATTAAGGAATTCAAAGCAAAAATGTAGGTAATTAAGCCATCACGCTAGCTTAAAACCTTTGAATCACCATATAAGTTCGGTCCACGCTTACCGCCGCCGCTTACTTATTCTGAAACTTCATGAATAATTAATTAGACGCATCTAATTCTTTATTTATAGCAACCAAAACGCTACCTAGTATCGACAGATTGACATTGAATTGACATGCTAATTTGCTGTCGACGTTGACCGTGCCTTGGTCAGTGCACAAGCGTGACCTAAACATTAAAGATTAAAGTGGACAAATTTGAATCATTTATCATTTAGAACACGTCAAGAGCTTTGGATTTGGATGTCCTGACCCTGATTAAGATGTCCAGAAGGTGGTCTACTCTGATCATTTATCAAGTCACGATTTAATTGAGCACGCACCGCTTTTGCAGGATATCCGCCTCAATAAAGCCAATGTTACTGTTAGTTCAATTGTTTAAGCAGAATCTAAAGTCAACCACGGTTTACCACTGAAATTTATTTAAAATTCGAGCTTGCCTAATTATTTAATGTCCGATTACAAAGATTCTTCAACTGAGAACAGTACAGGTGGTGGTGATCAAGCTGGTCCATGGATTTACGATCTGTCCTGGGACGATGCGACATGGATTCTAACGGCGTCCTTTATAATTTTCACGATGCAGACAGGTATGATGTGCTGCCCAATAATACATTTATTTTTGCAAGTGTTTGCATTTGCAGTGCCTGTATGATAAAATGCCTAGGTTTTGGAATGCTGGAATCCGGTTGCGTCTCTATGAAGAACGAAGCGAATATCATGATGAAGAACGTTGTGGACGTGGTATTCGGTGGCCTGACCTACTGGGTGTTTGGATTTTCCCTTAGCTTTGGGACTGCCCCAGGGTCATCGCCATTTATCGGAGTGGGAGAATATGCTGTCGATTCGGATTTTAATATAATGGGTCCAGTATTTGCGGCGTTCATGTTTCAGCTTTCGTTCGCTACAACTGCTACAACTATCGTGTCCGGTGCAATGGCTGAAAGGTTTGAAAAATTTTAACAGGCTTTACCAATGAGATTTTGAATTAATTTTCACACATTTTAAATGCTATTAGATGCAATTTTCGGGCATATTGTATTTTCTCACTATTGAACACAATTGTATACTGCGTGCCAGCAAGATGGATCTGGGGCCCTACTGGTTTCTTGGCCGATTTAGGAACCATTGATATAGCGGGATCTGGAGCAGTACATTTGCTGGGCGGGGTTTCAGGTAATTCATGAAAAGTTGACATGCTCCTTCACCTTTATTATTCATGTCAATTTCGCATGATTTACAGGGTATGTCGGTGCCTGGTTTCTGGGACCACGGCTTGGACGCTACGAAAACGGACGAGGCTCTTTGCCGCTGGGTAATCCTGCCAGCTGTATCGTTGGATTGTTCGTACTGTGGTGGGGTTGGCTTGCATTTAATAGCGGAAGGTATAGTTTAATTAGTGATTTCAAGCATATTTCGACTTTTGAAAACGTTTAATTTTCCGCAGCACGTTTGGCGTTAGTGGCGATAAATGGAAATTTGCTGCAAGGGCTTCCGTGACCACAATGGTGGCGTCATTGGGCGGAGGTCTCGTTGGAGCTGTTTACGGAATGTTGAAACCTGGAAAGTATGTCGAGGTCATGGATCTCGTAAATCCAATTCTTGGAGCACTCGTCGGGATAACCGCTGGTTGTGCTGTGTATCATACCTTCGAAGCGCTTTGCGTAGGCGCCATTGGTGGGGCAATTGTGTTGGCGGTTGCTTGGATTCCTGATTATTTCGGCGTGGATGATCCAGTGGGGGCAGCAGTTGTGCATGGTTTCGGTGGTACATGGGGGTATGCTTGCCGTTGGGCTGTTTACTGAAGATGATCGTGGACTTGGAATAACTAAGGGACAATCTGGTTTATTCAGGGGTACATAGCTTGAATTTATCATGGCTAAACTGCTCTTCATGTTAGTGATTCAACTGTTTTTTTGCAAAGGTGGTGGCTTTCATTTGCTCATGGTACAGTCCATAGCCTGTGTTTGTATCATGGCTTGGTCAGCAGCAACCACGTTTACTCTCCTTTGGGTAAAATGCAAATTTTGGACATGCAGCGCTTTAGATCTCACCGGAAACAGTTTTTATTGCATGGTTTCAGGTAATTAACAAAATTATTCCGATTCGAATGGAAGCCCATGAGGAACTTTTGGGTGCCGACTTTGTGGAGCATCTCGTGAGAAGGCGGAATGCTGGTGTATCTCGGGCTATTTCTGCATTGGGTCACTATCCGGACGTTAAGATCATCAAAAATACTGCAGTGACGATTGGTGTTTCGAATCCGGGTAAAAATTCACCCCGTATTTTTGCAATACTTGCTCGTATTTAATAACTTGCGTACATTTCCTCTTAGCCCACGACAAAATAATTGAAACAATCGTGGAACTCAACCCTTGGAGACGTATTCGAGCTAAAGCCTTAGCTACCTCCATTTTTCTCAGGACGCTTCAAAATAACCGAATACGAGCAGAAAATAACTCCCCAAGATCGGCTAATATGAGAAAGCAAGCGAATATACTGGAAGCCTATTTAGGACATTGCGAACCAATCCGCCGAAATTCCAACTATAATACTGCGGCAGACTACGGCAACAACTATCGTACAAATTTTTCGAATCAATATTTCGAAGAGGATGAAATTTTCGGTAAACTCACAAAAACACCGCCGGGTTATTTTTCGCTGAATATGTAGGTGGATCAGCGGGGCTTGGGATGGTTGTCCATTTAATTAGTAAATATTTTAGTTAAGAAGTTCGTAGCGGCGTAACAATTATTAGGAAATTTGACGTAGCAGAATGACGAATATTATACGAATAAGTAAACACACTTGAATGGCGTAATATACCAACAGCTTCGGGTGCATTATGAAATTCGCTTACCCAAAGTTATTAGTGTTATGTGCAATGTAATCTGTAACAGTTTAATGGCTATGATCTGCCATTTTAAATTTGAATAAAACTACCGTGAACTTTAAACTTGTGAAACCCTGTCTTTTTTTTAGTACGTAAACTGGACTAGAATTACAAAAACGAATCTAAATTCATTAGAATCACTAATTATAATTAAAATCAAATTTAAACCGCTAAATCGGATTTACTAATTCATATATAATTAGTTACGTTAATATGATGCAATTAATTTAAAAGGTTCTTTCTGTTTTTTTTTATTCTTTCTTCAAATTTGACGAATTTTTCTATTGTTCTAAACAAAGGAAGCGTCCTTGTAATCCTGCTGCGGTGGCCTACTTAAAAATGTGAAAGGCTTGCTTGTTTCTTGTAAAATAATTTGGCTTCGTTTGCGGCCGCTCAGTACAAAAACCACGCTTCTGTTTCCCTCGCTTTTGTTGACATATGACATAAGACATAATTGACATTTGACACTTACACAGTACACCGACGCCGACGACGTCTGAACTGCACTGTGACCGGTCCAGTAGTCCATTTGATTATTTTTTGTTTTTGGAAAATTCCGACCTCAGCACCGGACGGTCAACGGTTCCGCTTTCGGCAGAGTGGCTAGGAATAAAGCATTGGAACAAAGCATACGAATAACTTTTTTTTGTACTGATTCATGGACGACGAGTATGTATGTATCAAAGTGGAGGGCCCCCGGCCAGCGGAGCGTAGGTCCTAGTTCTGGTCAGAGGAGCGCAGCTACAGGAGCGTATGCTTTTTATTCCTAGCCACTCTGCCGAAAGCCGACCCGGTCAACTATCAGTTTAATTTTCTGGATCCAGGATTCGAGGTAAGTATAAGTACCTAATGTTCTTTAAATGTGTGATTCCCAACATTTTACGGTTAAGGATTGATGATAAGTCCACGCGCAACACAAGGAGCATGCCGAAGGCATGCGCGTGGACTGGAGGCCCGGCCGCCTGGTCCAATCCAACCATTAGTGATTAATGATTACTTACTTCTTAATAAACAATTAATGTCACAGATCCTAGAAAGTATTTAATAGAAGCATATTAATTGTAATACGTGACACTGACAATCTATGTATCATGTATATAATTTCTTTTCAGAATTATAGCAGAGCTAACGGATTCTTATTCTTGAATTGGACAAAAGACGAATACTAGCTCAAGATGTCCGGTGCAGCAAAATGTTTTAATATTGATTTGGGAAAGCTGTATAACCCATACGGCAACCGGGTGCTCAACACATTTAACCCTCGCACTCAAGAGAGGGAAACTGTTAAAATGTGCCCTATTTCAATATTTTTGAAGCCAGCTCCTGGATACGAGAAATACATTTTTTCTTCCCCAAAGAACAAAACTGTTGGAAATGAAGGTGGAGACACTGGAAGGCCGAAAAGAACTCGAAAAAAAGTTGAAACTCAGCCTAAGGTTGCAGCCATCAAGCAGTCACCTAATAATGGGAATCCTAAGTCCAAGCCGAAACCGAAGCCTAGGTCAAAGTCCAAGCCTGCTCCTAAAAAAACGTAAGTATTTAATTTTAAATATGCTTACTGGTCAAAAGGAAATCTGTTTCGCTGCAAGCAATCAATAATGATAAGAATATTTTTTCGGCAATTCACAGAAAAGTTGAGAATACTGAGCCACAACCGCCTCAAATCAAACGGAAACCAGGACCTGCACGCAAACGAAAACCGACAAATAGAATGAGCACTGTTCCAAGTGTTGCTGCTTCTGTTGAGCTCGAGCCCCAAGCCAAATTTTCGTACGGAGCAGTAAAAATGTATGACTTGACTTGAAATATCAAAGCATTTAGTTTTATCAATATTCTGTACTGACCACGGTATATCAATTTTCAGTAAAACTGAGCCGGTGGAAATTATGGTACCTATTAATCCAGAAAGCCTGTTGTTCGAGGGGATGCCCTACTTGAGCCCGTATGGCGGCTCTCTCCTGAATATTTCCCAAAATGATCCTGTGGATGCCTTGGCCAATCCTCACCAACCCGATGGATACGAGTGTCCAACTTGTTCTGAAACTTTTCTTATTCAAGAAGATCTGTTCATCCATCGGCGTTCCCATCGGTTTAGCTATTCTTGCAGTCAATGTACCAAAATATTTGACACTCAGGGAGCACTTGCAACTCATGCTAAAGCTCATGCAGCTGCCAAGAAGAAAAAAGATGCTCTAAACAATGGACATGCTACAAATCGTAAGCATTTTGATGGTTATTTATGCTCCAGCTCTGGATCAGTAAAGTAAATTGACTAAAAATTTACTCTAACTTTCCTGTAGCGTTGGATTCCTTCGACAACCGTCCATACTCACCCCCACCAGTCACATTTGCTGAATTATCCGAGTCTTCCATTGCTTGTGATGCTTGTGGAGAGTCATTTAATGACAACCAAAGCTTGAAAGTTCACTACATGGGTCATTTTGGCCTAGTGGAAACGCCAATGAGATCTCAGACTCAAATAGTGAATGATGATGAGTCAAGAACTGGAACGGATCAGGAAAGAAATCTTGTTGTGTTTGGAATGAACACGTTTCAGACTCCAAACTCTGTTGGATCATCAGAACAGAAACAAATTGAATTAGCCTACAATGACTTTTTGATTAAGACTGAAGGCTTGAAGAGAGATGCCTTTCAGTTAAATAACCCAGCCTTGTTAAATAAAATGTTGGAAGTCGAGAGTCTCGTAGCTACAATGATCATCCAGCTTCGTGGACCAGTTTCGTATTCGCCAAACGGCATCGACGTCGACTAAAACATTAGTACTGGTCTGGAATCTTGTAAGCTTCAAATACTTCTTGTGGACGCTACATGACACGTAAGAAAAAATACTTGAAACGAACTTGAGCTTGAATCTTTCGTCGAATTAGTTACGGTTCAGAGAGTCGGAAACTACTGAATAGTTTAGTGTAACCGCGCTAATACTGTAGGGTAAATACAGATGTATGGGGCCATAATGCGCTACATATTACCTGTTCCTCGTGATTTAGATATTTTTTAGCTTATGACAATGCCAATTTACAAGATTGTTATTACGATTTTCATGAATGTTTTGAAGTTGTTGTGTGACAAATTGATGTGCCTCTGTCGTGCCTTATAGGAATGACTATGACCTCAGACTTTAGCAATTAACTGGTGTACGGCTAATGCATTTCATTAGCCCTAGCTATCACTTTACTATTTTGTGATAAATAATTAATTCCAAGTTCCTAGTTATACGCACTTGCGTTTGCGTACCTGGTACCCTGCCAATGCCATGTAAAGAGTCGTTCATAATTCATAATGTTTGCCTCCCCTTGTAAACCGTATTTCCGATGTTATACACCAAATTAAAGCTTGACTCAATTTCTGATCTCGTCGTTAAATATTATTTTTGATTTTTTAAAAGCCGCCACCGCTATAGCGCGTGAAAGGAAATTTAGCGACTTTCGAGCTTTTGAGACGCCACAGCACAGGGCGTACCAGGTAATAAAGGACGTTACAAAATGAGTCAAATGTTAAATTTGTTAACAATATCAAATTGAATCATTGGAGTCAAGTTCTCTATAATAGAAAATATTTTAAAGGCAATGAAACATCGAAACGGAAGGGAGACCCTGCGCGCGGGGTCACTTCGCTCGTGCGAGAATGGAGGCGTTAAGCGAGTTTCCCAGCTCCATGCAGAAGAGGAACGAGTGGTGGAGCAGCCCGCTTTCTCGCTGTGCAGCGGTCGGTTTGTACAAAACCCAAAATATTATTTGACACTGAAGATGAGATCAGAAATGAACCAAGCTTTAATTTGGTGTATAACATGCCCCAGTGCACATTTTGCAATCTAGAGGGGGAGGCAAAGATTATGAACGACCCTGTATACCAAGGTAAGTATATTAGCGTCCAATTCTAAATGGATCTCTTCAGACAGGAATTCCTCATACAGAAAAGTGTTCAGTCCTTGGATCTCCTAGAAATCTAATCTAGACACACTTGGGATTGTACAAAGAATAAAATTTTGAGACATTCCGTTAATTAACAGCACAGTGTATTTATTCGAGTGGCTTGACATGGCATTAACGCGGCTGAAAAATAGGATACAAAAGTTGTGGTTATAAAAATTCTTATAAATAGTTGCGTCTACACTGCTGCTACATTTGTATTGTTTTTTTCCGTTACATTAACTGTCAGTTATTCTGTAATCTGAGTTTATCTAAGTTTGAATTTAGGCTGCTCTCGGTATCTATGTACCAGTTCGTAGTGGGCACTACTGGTAGTTTGTCCAAATCTTGATCAACGGAAGACGAATCACGTGAAGCGGCTTTTCTAGCGTAGTTCATCGAATCTCTATGCTTTTCCCTCCGAAGTTGTAATTCTGTTCCGAATTTCATCCAGGAGTTTGTTGACACGAGGTCGTTCAGAGTCTGGAACAAGGTTTAAGTACAAGTGCCAGAAGTTGACGTGTTGTATGAGAATGCAGTACAATTCTTTTCCATAGTCTCGGGCAGGTATATGCGGATCACGTATGAACTTTGTGGCTGCATCAAATATGGCTCTGGAATGAGGTATACAGTAATTTTAGTTGATATTTAACTCTGACGATTAGCTTAAGGCTAATGACTAGGTACCTTGTGAAACTGCGCTGAGCACGTGTGGTATCCCCTAAATCCTCATCAAGGCTAAGCTTCCGAACGCCATCGCAGAGGAATTTAGCCGCTACTGCACGTCCTAATCCCAAGCGCTGCCTATAAGTCGATTTTAAGTTTGCATTATTTCTTATCGTTAGCTTTAATGGTTTTCGTTTCGTTTCTTCGGTCAAGTTTTACCCTGGACCAATTTTGGTGAGATGAGAGCAAAATCGACTGGGATTGATATTCTCCCCAATTTTTTCCATAATGTTGAAGCAGGGATTTTCTATAAAGCTAGGCCCACCAAACTTGGTCATGATGCAGTCCATGATTCGTTCAGCTAACTGAAATCAAACATAATTTTCAATTGTTTACGGTTAAGGTTAGAAGTTAGTTTCCCCAAAATTAACTTTTAAAATCACGGCCACTCACTGAATTCAGCGATTTTGGAGTAATTTCATATAGCGTTTCCAGGATCTTGACTGCAGGGCATGAATGCTTCGTTTTGGTTTGTGAAACCTAATTCAGAAAGCAAAATAATTAAGTCCGCCGCCATTGTTTGCGTTGAACTGCGTTAGTGTAGAATTACCTGTTCAAGTAACGCGACTACCAGCACATTTACATGATTGCCGAACATTTTGGGGGCGGTGTTAATGATTTTGTTCAAATGTGAACAAACCTGGTTAACGGCGTCTTCCCTACAAAAATATATATTGGGTTAAAAATCTTCGTATCGCCGCATGTTACTAATAAGTAGCTTGTTTAAAATATTTGATTTGATTACCCAGTCAGTTCGGGAATGATTGCAATAATGTGCGTCAGTATGCCCTTGTTGTTGACTGGGAACGGACCTTTTGGGCTACCGGCCGGATTCTGGGCAAGGGCACAGATCTGAGATGACGATAATTTCGCCAGATTTGTCATGCTCGAGTTTTGTACCCTAGTTGATTCGAACATGCTGAAAGAAATCCAAAATTAGCATTAAATAAATTCATATAGTTACCGGAGAGTAGGGCCATACAAAACGAAGAACCATACTTACGGCTTTTGTGACGCATCTTCGCCATATCTTTTCGGTACATCCCGAGCGTTTTTCTTGAGGGTTGATTCATAAGAAACTTGCCGGTTTGCTGCTTGTTGTCGTAGAGGTAGGGGCATTCGTGGGCGTGCGCTATTTGATTCCGGTCTCTGTTTCTTCAACTTCATCCCTAGTTTTGACCTTCGCGTCCGTGTCACTTAGGTCTCGATCTCGCGGTGGATCTCGAGAAGAAAGTCGACATGAGCTCGTGTCACTCTGGGCTCTTTTGCATCTTTTCTTCCGCCGTCGTTTGGCTTTGCGGTCAGTGGGATTCCCGTTTGAGTCAAGGCTGGGATCGCTATCTGATTTCTCAAGTTTAAACGCAACACGGGGCTTCCTAACCGTCCTGTCATTCTCGTCTACAGCTGCTGCATTGCAGTGGCTGATGGTATAAGTAGCATCAGTATCACAGGTACCCGGATCGATGGAAGGATTTATGTTCGTGCTTGAACTATGAAACCCAGCGATTATAGTATTGGCATCAGTCTTGACAGCAGTGTTCATCGAACCATCATCGGAAACGGGTTCCGTTCCACTTTCAAATTCGAAGTGGCGATCATGTTCGTAGTCAGTTTCTTCGAATCCGGTATCGGTCACCACGGTCGTTGGTGCAGAGTGCGATCTGTGGTTAATCTCAGTTAGAGGCAATATTGCGGCGGCCATCGAGTTCCAGCCAAATGGGTTTTCAGGGGTTTCCCTAGTTAATTAAAACTAATCAAATTTCGTCTAATGTGGAAAATCACAGCGATACTGGACATTCGTGCTTACCAGGTCGGTTTAAGATACTCATGCTGTAGCAGTTCCGCACAAGCACTTCGTTTCTCTGAGTCGATGTTTAGGCATTTCTGAAAAACATCGTTAATTCAGTATTGCGGTTAATAATTTACTAAATTACACAGAATCTTTACCGAAACAAAGGACATGGCATCCTCGGAAGCTGACGGAAGCATCTCTCGCAACGATTTCTCTGGCCCTCTCTGAATAATTCTCGAACAGTTGACCATTTGAGGGTACTCAGGGAAACTGGGCGTGAAACTGTCCAGAATATGAAGTAGCTGCTCTTCCGCCGTATTGTAATTCCACAAGGGGCTCCCCTTCAATAACTCTGCCAGGTACGCATCCCACCGACCAAATATCCGCTGACAACCCGTAGTTACATCTTTTCATCAGAAGTTCCGGTGCTCCGTATGTTATGGTTCCTGGTAAAGTGTCTGGTCGCTTGTCTTCAGTCAGAAAAATCGACTTATCAAAATCCGCAAGCTTGATAATGCCAGCCTTTGTGACCAGGAGATTTTCAGGAGAAATATCACAGTGAAGGCATTTTTGAATGTGGCAGTAGGCTAAAGCGTTGATAATTTGCCCTGTAATCCGCTGCGCCATTTTTGGATGCAAGCCTTTCCTGTGCTTTCTCGATTTCGGAGCGCAGAGAATGATCACAGCACTCCAGGATCAAGTGTAATCTTCCGTCCAGTTCGAAGTACGTTATAATTTGTACAATGTTGTAGCAGTTCGTCATTTTCTGGAAAATTCGGAAATGTATTTTAAAATGGCAGTATTGTTTTCAATGTGTGTTTGTTTACTGATTGACTTACTGCCAGTGCAGTGATCTCAGAAAAGGCCGCAAGCTTGCTTCGAAGCCGTTCGCTGATATTTCCAGGAAAAGTGGAGCCATAAATCTTGATCGCGACAAGTTTCCCTTCGACAGTGTCAAAATATCGCCCTACCTGTATTAATTTAAATTTTTTAAATGCTTTGGCGATTGAATTTTGGCATGAATTTTGCGCAAACCTACCTGATTCGTACTGCCATGTCCAGAAGTGAAGGAATGAATATGATGGAATCGACTCTCAAGCTGCCCATGAATTTTGATATTCCTGTTGAAGTAATTTAAAATTAAGGAACGTTAGTGAAATCCAACTAACGAAAGCTGAGTCCCCTGCTTGAAATTTTTTAGCGTTTAAGTGGACCTACGGAACGCACTGTTCATTTTGTAGCCTGTTTCTGTACAAGGCGATACGACGTCGTTGTTCCCAGTCGTTTTGCCGCTTTTGACATTGTGCTTCCTTCTCTTCACTGATCCGGGTCTTCGCTAATTCTGCTCGGGCATGCCTCAGTTCAATGGCGTTCCAGTTGATGTTGGATGAATACTTTAGAAATGAAGGGCCCTTCAGAGATGGCTTGGAACTATTACTGGGGATGTACAGCGAGTTGACTTTGCCCCCTGAAATGAAAATAAATTAGTTAGTGAAATCGGAGTTTTTTATATTTTTTATAAATTTTTTAGAGCCGCTGCTTACATTTTGCTACGATTGCTACTTGATTCTTTAATCTCATCGGATATGCGGACTTTCTCAAGTACAGACTTCGTCGCATTTGACATACGGAGTTGACCTGCTAGTAGACCGTCTTGAAGTTGCGTATTTCCTAGCTTCTTAGGCTGATGCTTTGTCACTGATTTCACGGGAGCGAGCTGTGGCGGCGGCGGTGGTTGGTGGTGGTTTCCTTATCGTTTCGAAACTAACGACTTTGGGCACATGATGCATCCGTTCAGATGACTGTTTCTTAAGACTGGACTTCGACCCGTGTTCTGGTTCCGGAACATGAAGAATTTTGCTGGGTTTCTTGTCTCTTGGATTTAAAGTCAAGTTTGACGTTTCTTCACTTCCATGCAGGCGATAAGACTGTAGAAGTTTAATACGAGTTTTTTAATATTAACCTTGTGTTAATTATCTGGATGATTAAAGATCTGAATATTTACCCGTCGTTTCGAAAATGTCGGATTCACTGGTATTGGTCTAATGGCCGGCGGTCTAATTTGTAGTTCTCTCTCCTTCCGCTGATTTGCATGGAATACCGGAATAATCTGTGGTTCATCCCGCCAGGGTGGAATGGGAGGAGGAATCCTAGATTTGTTAGGCGTCTTATGTGGCTTCGATATTTTATTCAAATTGAAATCCGAGTTGGACAGACGTCTTGGGCAAATGTCCACGAAGCTTCGAAATGCTAGTTTACTGGCAGACGCGGGTCTGGGTATTATGGGGAGGGACGGCGGAGTCGTGACCTTTCTGTCCTGTTACAAATAAAAAGCAATAATTAGTGTTTCGGCTAAAAATAAATCCATATAACAATAATATACCTTCAACGGCGCTGGTAATGGCGGGGAGTAGTGACGTGTCATGTCGCTACTGGGAGACTCGCGATCATGGTCAGTTTCACTATCCTCCGAAGGCTCCAGTAGTGCTTCACAAGACATTGTTGGTACAGAATGCTTGGCAGTGGCCTCCAGATTCTGTTGCCAGTTACAGTCGCCAGAGTTCATTCCGCTGTCCGCGCTCTTCTCCGAACTTTGAACTTGGACCACATTTTGGTTTTGGTCCAAATCCAAAAATGGTGACAGTCTGTGATACGATTCTTGAAGATTCGTCCCAACTACTTTGCGCTTCACATTACTCGGCTGACGTTGGAGCTGGCGTTTGCTTTTGGCTCGTCTGTATTTGACCCGATGATCCTGGTTTTCGTCCGCCACACGCCGTCCCCACGATGTCCACGGACAAAGCTGAGCAAAAGACTTGATGTACCGGAAGACTTGGATATCTTTAGGTGTGAATTTTTGAAAACAGTTCACAAAACGGGCACAAGTTGATCTGGCCCTCTTGGGATCCCTTGTCCGGCATTGATCTTGATCTACGTTATTCCTTCGACTCGGAGATTCTCTTGTCCTAGCTCTAACGTGTCTTCTAACGTTTGTTGCAGCCTTGGAATTCCTAATATTATTGGTCTCATCGTCACTCATGGCGCAGAGTATTATTAGTAACCAAAGTAATAAAAGTAGTGCCAGAGTTTGACTAGGAATTTGGTGTCAGCAGAGACGCAGCGAAAGGGATAAAAAACACATAAGAAAACTGGGGTTTGTAATTTGTAACTGAGACTTCCCAATTTCAAATACCCCTTCGTCGAACAACGGATTAATGATAGACAGTGAGTTAAAGTTTAAAACAGCAAAAATTTAAATTCTGAAAGACATTGAACAGTGAATTTGAGGCAAGTAAACAAACTAACTAACAAAATTTGTTCCAAACGTTATCAATTGCCTGGGGACTACGGACTTACATGTAAAAGTCATCTAAATACAATGAATAAACACGTATTTTGAACTAATTCGATTTCAGCAAAAAATATTTAAATGCAAATTATTGTAAGAGCTATAAATTTAACACACATTCATCAAACTTTTAAGCAATAAATCAGGCATTCAACGACTTTTTGATCTCCAATGCGTATGATTTGGGCAACACTCAAAATTCCTGAAATTCTGTTATGTTGTAAATAGTCTAGTAGGTTTTGAAATTGTGAAGCTGTGCGCATTAAATTTAAAATTAATTAGCTATTGTGTGATTTTGAAATGACAATACAGCCTTAAGAAATACCAGAGCTTTTACGCATTTCTTTTTCTTATTCGCTGCAACTTTAGCGTCTTCTCGAGTTATAGAACCTGCGCAAAAACTGTGCCAAATACCGTCAGATTCAAATTTTTAGCTTGAAATTTCCACGTGCACGCAGTTTCTAATTCAACCTGTTTTTGATTCACGTTTTGATTTCTAATTATAACACCGACTGACTGACGACCGTTGCAATAAAACTAACGAATTGTATTTATTATCAATTAGCTGAAGCTCATGGGACATTCGGAGCCGGACTCACCCGCAATGGAAGTAGACGAAGACGGAAGCGATCTTGAAGTTGAAGACGCCGAAAGTGGAAGTGATCTTGAGCAGCAGAATGAAGGCGGGAGTGATTGTTGAGCAGCCGGACGAAAATGGTAGCGATTTCGAGGAGCAGGACGAAAAGGTTGTTAAGATAAAAAAGGAGCCAAAGGCGGGCATTATTTACCTTTCTTGCCTTCCGCCTGGAATGAATGTCAAACAAATTCGAGACTATTTCTCCGCTTTTGGGGAAGTCAATCGATCATTCTTGCAACCAGAAAGTGAGCTATGCCAGAATATATTATTTATGTAAATTAAACAAGTTACAGCAAAAGTCACGTTTACTAATTCTGCTTTTTTCGTATATTTGTTTGTAGAAAAGAAATGGAAAGGCAGAGGAAAACCCAAAAATCAGACTTTTATCGAAGGTTGGATTGAATTCAGAAAACGAAGGCATGCCAAGCGAGTTGCAGCCACTTTGAATACCTGTCCAGTTGGAGGAAAGAAGAAGAAAGTTTACCATGACTTCCTTTGGAATATTAAGTACCTTCCTGGGTGCGTTGAGCGTCGCAGTCTTATTTTATTATAATTTTTTATCAAGTTAAAATTATGTATAGTGTGTAGGTGTAGCATAGGCAGCCATTTTATGAAATATTGTTTTGATTTCGCAGATTTCAGTGGGTTCACCTCAACGAAAGGCTTGCTTACGAGAGGATATCAATGAAACAGAAAATCCGAACTGAAATATCAGCTGCGAAGCGTGAAACTGACTTCTTTTGATTTGGTAGATTTCAGTGGGTTCACCTCAACGAAAGGCTTGCTTACGAGAGGATATCAATGAAACAGAAAATCCGAACTGAAATATCAGCTGCGAAGCGTGAAACTGACTTCTTCTCTAGAAATGTTGACCTCAGCAAGAAATTGAAGAGGAAAGGTATTCTCGGGTCAACGAAGAAAGTCAACGCGTCAGAGGAGTCTGCAGAATCCGGCCCTGCTACGACAACGAATTCGGAGGAAGCTTCCCAAAATAATGCAAAAATACCCGTATCGGATTCTAAAAAGTCAAAAACTCCGAAAGTCGATAGTACTACCGAAGATCGTCCTGCTTCGAAGCCAAAGGCTCCACCGGGTGACAGAAGTGCATTTTTAAAATCGCTGTTCTCTTCCTCATGATTACGGATCAGTTTTTTTTTTTTGATAATATATAATTATTTCCCAACAAAATGATTTAGAGTACCATACCGAGCTTCCGGGCTTCGGGCCATGGTCATTGAATCAATCCTGAATTTTTATTTTAAGTATGAAGTGTGACTATGATTATGATTACTTACTCAAGATCAAGACGTGAAATTCATTTGAAATTCAAATAAAGAACCTCGCCGAAGGACATTTTAAATTTTTTTGTTTTATTCGAGTTTATAAACAATTATTATGAAGCAACAAGTAAGGTCCTAAAATATTTTACGAGTAGCTGGAAATACTCGGTTGCTTTACAATAGACTACTCATGTTGATATTCGGGTTGTATGGTATTTTTACTGATTTGCTTGTGTTGGAGATGGAACAACAACAAACTCGGCGTCTTCAACCCCACTACCAGTATTTGAAACTTTTTCCGTTGTTGGTATTTCTGTAGTTGTAGCTGCTTCGACTGGTGATGCTGGTTCGACTGGAGTTGCAGTAGCAGCAGTAGTTGGTCCCGCCTTCGTGGTAACTTCTTTTGTAACATTGATAGGAATTGACCTTTCCTTTGTGACCGGTGTCTCCACGATAATTGGTGCAGAAAGAACGAGGAACCCATCGGAAGTCAATTTGCACTCGACATGCTCCGGCTTAACGTTATCCGGAATGACGAAACGTCTCGAAAATGATCTTGCGACGAAACCCTGTCCGTCCTCTTTTTCGCCATGTTTCCCGTCGATAATGATACTGTTACCGATCGTCTTGACACTCAGCTCTTGCGGAGTGTAGTCAGAAACATTCAACTTTACTTGGAATGCCTTGTCGCTCGGCGTAGCTGGAGATGCAGATGTTGGCTTGACGCCATCTTTGTTTACTGCTCCAGTCAAAGCTTCACAAAGTTCTGGAAAGTGTGTACTGGCGAAAGCAGCAGCGGTCGATAAGAATTCCTCAACAGTCTTCGATTGTTCTGAAGCTGGCGTTGATCCTTCGGCACTTCGCTTTGGAACAGCCTTGCTAGCCGCAGCTAAGGCTTCCAAAATACCTGGCAAAAATGTTCCTGCCATATTCGATAGAAATTCTTCCGGGTTGCAAGTTCTGCTGCCGGTGTTG
>VNWX01000589.1:0-20221 GCA_009869905.1 Ceratophysella communis | reverse complement strand
AGGGATTTTGTTTTGTCAACGAATCGTCGGCGGCGAGAGGCCCAGAGTTATTAGATTCCAGTAATTGATTTTTAAACTGCTTGGGTTTCGTTAGACGTACAATTTAGAAACAACTGGAATGGAAGGCTTGTCCTCAATGTCCCAGAACTAGCTCACCCTAGTTCGTTGCCATTATAAATAATTCAATTATTTCATTTTGGCCAAATTGAGTGTCGTCCATGACCCGCATTTGGGATTTAAGATCGTTCCATTCATGGACTACTCTTGAATTTATACTGTGCAGGAGTATTTCGTTGGAACGCTTATGGAGAGTTCCGTAGGGTGGGGTCTAGCGGGTCCATTTTTGAAATGAGCGTGGGGGCTTTTAGCATATAATTTATGGTGGCTCAGTCAGAGCGGCTCCACGGACTGAGGCATATTATTTTTGTCCCAGAAGGGAAGCAGGAGAAAAGTTTACAAAAGGAATAGTAGATCAATGCTTTTTATTCAAGAAAGCTCTGAAGAAAGGAGTCCTTCCTCATGACTCCAAAAGTACTACTGGAGCCTATTTGTCCTCTTCGCGCTGTATTTATTTTCCTATTCTTCCTTCATCTCGGCCTTTGTCCATTTCCCTAATAATATTCCCCAAGGCTTCACCATCATAATAATGCGGAAAACATAAAATACCTAATACACACAAGTCAGAGAAAATAAAATCGGGCAAACAAAATTGAGGAGAAAATAGGACCCATTCGTACGGCCGTGCAACCTTCCTGAAAACCTTGATTTTCTCAGATTTTCTATAGCTCCTCAATAATTCAGACTATTCGAAGGAAGGGAGAGAGTACACTGAAGCACAATACATGGGAGTAGGCATTGCATTACATCCTGCGTAGATCCACGACATAAATAAAATCATGAAATGAGAGCAAGTCTGGAAGTTGAGCATTGGGCAAGGCGAGTGGGTCGTGTTCAGCCAGTACC
This sequence comes from Ceratophysella communis, assembly GCA_009869905.1. Classification (NCBI taxonomy): domain Eukaryota; kingdom Metazoa; phylum Arthropoda; class Collembola; order Poduromorpha; family Hypogastruridae; genus Ceratophysella; species Ceratophysella communis. The sequence goes on along the minus strand of VNWX01000589.1, from coordinate 19,258 downwards.
TCCGGGCAATATTTCATGTTCTATGTCATTTTTTTCCCTCTAGGCATGTCAAGATGAGCTTCTGGAAGCTGACTATTTTTCTCCTTCTGGTCATCTCCTTTGGTCCCGTCCTGTCACACAACCGGAAAGGACCTGACCCCGACACATCCAGCGCTCAGTTTCAGTTCACGCAGTCCACGTACAATGCCTCAGTTCTTGAGAACTCCATGGGCTCCACCCTGGTCACTCCGACCCAGAAAATTGGGGTTTGGAACGAGGATCCGCGCAGAGCGGTCAAGTTCGAGATCACGGACGGTGACCCACTGCATTCTCTTCAAAGTGGAGGCTCATCCTGTGGGCATCTTCGCCTTCTGTCTCATACGCGTGAATAACAATGAGCGAAGCCTGAACCGAGAACTAAAGAGCCTGTACCAGCTCAGAATTAGGGCCACCTTGTATGACGTGCCAAGTAGTGTTAAAAGTACTGCCCCCGCTGGAGTTCGGTTGCGGAACAGTAGTGCGAGTAGTGGACGTGAAGTGAGCCACTTGGATGGGCTAAACCTGATAAGTGACACTGTTGAAGTGGAGAAAGTGGTGAGTGAGATTTCGGGAGACAGTGTTCAGAACGACGACGAGTGGAGTGTGAGACGACGGCTTGGGCCGACGACAGATCGAACTTCACTAGATCCCGAGGACTGGCCAACGCTGCGTTATGAGAATAATAAAAGTGTGCGGCGGAGGTCGGGAGGAAAGTCCTCGACGAGTCGGAGGCCGCGAGGAAGGAGCTCCGTCAAGTCGTTACGCCGTAGCTTAAGGGATGACGAGAAACGGCCAAAGTTAAAAAACCGAAATCGGAGCGGAGAAAGGAGAAAGAACCGAAAGGAGAAGCAGATATTTAATCCCATTGAGTCAAAACTGCCAGAGCGTAGTGCAGGAGTAGCCACTACAGTGCCTCCGAAGCTCGTCAGTGCTTCCCCCCCGCTCGCCGTGGCCGAGTCCGTAGTTTATGTGGCAATCGAGGACGCCGACGGTAAGTCCAGCATGCAATTCTACTCAGTAATGACTTGAAACTACTGAACTGAGCAGGAAACTCAGCAAGTTCTCATTTCCGTTTTGCAGATAACGTTCCAATCTATGAAAAGACTAATTATGACGTTAGCGTAGTTGAGGATATCCCGATCCTCGCAAAGATTACAAAGATAATTGCGGTAGACGCAGACGTTGGACGGAACCAAGAGATTTACTACAGGTGAGCACTTTCATTTACTTTAGGCTCTTCTTATTTTACTCCTTACGAGTAGTTTACATCCCTTAAGCCTACTTACACTTGACTCAAGTCCAAGTGATGAGCTATTAATATACCGTAAACGCAGTTCCCTGCCTGGCCATTATTTGCGGTGTATGGACTTCAGTTTGCGACACGCGTGTACTGCATGGGGTTGGTAGATAGTCTGCTAAACGATTAGTTGTAGAACACTGAAACAAGTTGCTGCCCTTTTGTTGGGTGCAGGGCTATTTCCGTATCCGTCAAGTTCCAGTAGTATTGGTGACCAATTAAATTGCGTGCTCGCTTAGAGCAGCCCATCATGCATCATTATTTAATTGGAAAATTATTGAGTTTCCGAGCGTATACTTACAGTATTATAGCTCGTGTTTCTCATGCCCTGCTCCGAACATGCCTTCTACTCAGACGTGATGTTTGAATTGGGAAAAGAGCAGTGGTTACGATCCCACATGTATGTGGGTGTCCTTCGAAGCACAATGCTGAGAGAATGAGACCTTTATTGATCTACTACTGGTGTAAAACACCATGTGTTCGAGGCTCACTTTCTTTACTCAATGCCCACTGACAATGCTTTGTCGGGGCAGCAATGTGCTTTCTCCTGGACTTGGCAACTGCATAAATTTCAGCCTAATTGCTCCATTCCATGTTCCTGGCATGAGGACTTTTTCTACTTCCGTGCAACTTGAAATTAACTAATACAAAGTTATAATTGCAGTTTAACAGAATGGAATCCTTATTTTGCCGTGGATCCTATACTCGGCGTTCTTTCTCCAACCCGCCCTCTCATTGGCATGGCCGGTAAGCGACATCATGTTCGGGTGAGGGCGAGTAATCGCTGGAGCGCAGGACCAGCTGCCGAAACCACAGCCAACATTTCAATACGACCTGCTAATCGCCATTCACCCCAAATTGACATCAACCGACCTCCAGAAGTAAGACTATCGTAGAAGCGCTCTTGATGGTCTGCCTCTTGATTCCTCATGTTAATTATGCAGTAGAGCAGAACGGGCAGACCAGCTCGTGCCTGGAATAGCTGACTTGTTTTCTGACAAAAACTATTCCGCTTACCACCAACAGGCATTTCTGGAGTCACGACCGTACGGGGTAATTTACGCCGTCGTGACGTGCCGGGACAATGACGAGGGAGAGAACGGGCTCGTAGATCTGAGCATCAAAAGCGGAGATCCAGACGGAATATTCCGCGTCACTCCCACGAAGAGCAGGAATGAGTTCTACATTATAATGTCACCAGTTGTGGCAAAGGGCCTCAAGTTCAAAGGACATCACAGAGCAAGTGATTTCCATCTCACACTCCAGGTCATCGACGGAGGGCAGCCGGCCAGGAGCTCACAGAAGGTAAGCCAACTGTTTGTTCTACTTTCACCCTGCTTTCTCCAATCTGAGCCAGGCTCTCACCGCCGCCCATTCCTCTGGCCGCACTCAATCTCCACCAGTCACAACGACCAGCCCCAAACTGGAATCTATCATCCTTCCAGACTTCCCACTTACCGCTCCGAAACAAGCATTCGTTTTTCTTCTTCCGCAGGAACTCCATATCAAAGTACCTGAGTCTCAGTGGGCGACTCGAGGCGGGAGCCCGCTCTTTGACAAGGACCTCTACGAGGTAGAAATGTCTGGCCAGAGCCCGCCGCATTCCGTCGTATTTCGCTTCACCCGACCCGACCCAAGAGTGACACTCAGCATTTCCAGTGGCAACGAGGGCGAGGAATTCATGCTTGAGAAGTCGGGCGTACTCTACACGGCCAAGTGGCTTGAAACCGGCCGAACATTTTTCACTCTTACTGTCGACTCGTTGGACTTGAGGCCGGGTCGAGTTGACCAGGCTCACAGGGGCCACCGCTCTGCCGCCAAAATTGTCATCAAACTGATCTCAAACAACGTCAATGCCCCCAAATTCGATGACATAAGTCCGGGAAACAGCACGGAAGTATATATAACGGAGAGTGAGCCAGTTGGCACTCTCGTCAAGAAATTACATGCCAGGGATCTTGATGAAGGCGAAAATGGGTACGACGGCTTGTTTTCTTGATAATAATTTGCTTTATCGAAATTTTGGAAGGAAAGGTTTCCGAGGACTCGTCTGCAATAGCAGAGTATTATAGAAATCATTTGCCTTTCATTCCATCCTCTAGGAAGCTGTTCCTTTTTTATTGAGCAATAAAGGCAAATTAAGGTCTTCGAAGCCTCTTTCAGCTTGTATGTAGTTAGATTTTCGGAAATCCTTTATGGACTTTTTGGTGTGTTATGCTTTCAGGTATGTGACGTATAGTATGGCCAATCTGAACAACCTGCCGTTCACTATTGATCATTTCACTGGTGAAATTCGCTCAACTCAAGTCCTCGACTACGAAACCAGTCGACGAGTCTATTTCGTCAGAATTCGTGCCACAGACTGGGGCAGCCCATTTAGACGTGAATCGGAAATCAAATTAAAAATTAAACTCGCTCCTCATAATGGTAACTACCAAACTTCTCTATTATTACCTGTATCCATAATACGCATTTCACCACAAAATAGTAGGGTAGGAGTTTATCAGTGCTCTCTGCTCCCATTTCCAATTGGCATTAAAGGCACGAGTCTGTGAATGCCAGTGCAATGGAAGCAATAACAGAGATTAGACCTATAGGAGTGAGAGGTGTTGGATGAGATCTTTATTAATACTGCCGTTGCGGCGGCACTAAATTGGCTGCAGCGTTAGCAAACAATAGAAGACTTGTTCTGGTAGGGAATTTGGATTTTCTGAGCATTGGCTTTATTGAATCCCGCACAGATCACCGACCCCTATTCAGCATGTCTTCCTGCATAGCCCTCATCGACCGGAGCATAAAGTTTGAGACCGAGTTCGGCAGACTAGCCGCCATGGACTTCGACTCGGACCCAGTCACTTACAAAATTGTGGGTGGCAATTCGGACAATTGCTTTTCGATCGACAGTTCGGGAAGTCTTCGTGTGATGTGTGACTTGCGAGACTATCGAAGTTCAGCTCGAGCCCTGAACGTTACTGCCTCGGACGGAGAGTATTACTCGGACGTGATGACGATCAAGGTAGAGCTCCGAGACACCCTCCGGACCAATTTTAATAAGTCGGAATCGACCAGGAGTGGGATTAAGCTCTACTCAACCTCCCAGTCTGTCTTCGAGTGTAAGGACACTGGGGTTCAGGAGCGTTACGACCGAATGGCGGCTTTGTCAGAAGAAAACAATAAAGTTGATGAGAGTGACTGGGAGGAGCAGAGCGGGTTTTCGCACTACGCTGAAAACGTGCACTTGCCGCACTTTCTGGACTTTCCCAATGAAATCCAAGTAAGTCTCACTATCTCTATCCATCCGCTTTCTCCAGTAGCCGCTCTTCTCTCGGGATTTCGTTGACTCAGGAAAAATGAGGCTGTTTGTGGAAAGTATTGAGCAGAAGGACTCATGTAAATAGTATAAAGGACTACTTCTGCAGGAAGCTGTTCGCTATTCTATTGACTCTCACACGGCCAGACGCCACTCTTGCTCCTCTGATTCCGGCTCTCTTATTACATTCAATTAGGTGAATGAGAGCGTGGCTGTGGGGGCGAGGGTCCTGAAACTAAGAGCAAGTGACAAGGACAAGGGCTACAACGGCTTCCTTACCTTCGTCATTTCCAACGGAGATGAGAGTCATGGGGCCTGGGACATTGTCACAGTCGAGACGACGACCTGGACCGGAGAAACTGTTCAAGAAGCACACTTGATTGTCGCCCGGCCCTTGAATCGAGAGGAGTTCCCAGCCTACACGCTCAACATCACCGTTTTCGATCAGGGCAAGCCTCCGAAGCACATGTCCAAACTTTTGCCAATTAAGGTACAGAGTCTCCACTCAGGATTTCTCCTTTTTTCAATTTTCTGTTCGTAGTGCTTTCTCTCGCCTGCTCAAAGACAACCGAGCTACAGTTTCTACTTTTGTTTTGCTCCGCTTTTTCTCTGTCAAGATTCTGGATGCGAACGACTGTCGGCCTGTCTTTGAGAAGTCGGCGATGAAAATCGAGCTTCGGGAAGGAGATGAGCTTGTGGGTGAAACCATTGCTCAGTTCAAAGCCTATGACGACGATGAAGAAGGCACGCTCAATTCTGTGATCACATATCGCCTCCTAAACGCATCCTCTCGCCAGTTCGCAATTGACGAAAAGAGTGGTAAACTTCGGCTCCTTGCTGAGCTAGATCGGGAGGCTGAAGAAACAGTAGAAGTCTTGGTCGTCGCGGAAGACGGCGGAGTCCCCAAGCTCTCTTCAACCGCCCTCCTGACCATCAAACTGACTGATGTTAATGTAAATACCAACTACCAATTCAATGTTTAGGAGAATCCGGGACCTGGTCTGATTATAACTAAAGGGGCATTGCGCTTCATTATGTTTTCAGGATAATGCACCGTATTTTCAACCCAGTTTAAAAGGCCGTGTAGTAAAAATTCGTGAAGACTGGCCCATTTTTAGCGTTGTGACGCAAGTGAGTGCACAGGACAGGGATTTGAGCTTGGCAGGGCTCGTTCGGCACGCACTCGTGGATGGGAGTCGGGGTGATTTCATTTTAGATGAAATCTCCGGAGTAATTCGTGTAAACAAGAAACTGGATTATCACAAGACGTCCATGTACAACTTGACAATTAGAGCCCGTGACCAGGGTGATCCCGTCCTGTCTGCCGACACATTTGTTGTCATTGAGGTAAGGACTTCAGACTTTTAGGCATTCAGCCCGAGCATAACGCTTTAGTATTTCTAGAAGTTAGATGCTAAAGGCAACATGAGCCTTGCGTGTTGTGTCTTGACTTCTTAATTATCGAGAAATCCAGCCAAAGCCTTCTGTCAAAGAGAATTGCCTAGGGAGAAAGGCAATGTTGATAATGGGGCGGGCAGAGTGAGGGTGGAGGAGAAAATAGATTAGATGAAGGAAAGTGGTCTAAAATCGAAGGAGAAGCACTTCCGTATGAACCGCACGTAAGTTTTGGAGGTGTTTTAGTTGGGGGGCCGTGCCGGGCAGGAATTCATGGGCCAAGGGAAAATAATGAGGGAATCCTCGCGCAGAAAGTGCAGAGGGAGCGGAAAGTGAAACGTGAAACGGGAGATAATCAAAACGGGATGGATGGGCTCGAGATGGAGATAAAGAAATATTAATTACCCCCGCCCTCACGGACTATATGATCATTAGGGTTAATTACAGGGAGTCACTATAAAATTAAAACTAATCCCGCACGCCCATTATGGAGCTCGTCCTGCTCAAGTTCAATGATTTTACAGCTTTGGCTAGAGCCTCAAATGAAATGAGATAGTGAAAGCAGCTGAGCTCAAGTGGTACTCTGCCTTGAGATCCACTTGGAGAAAGTCTCTGTATGGCACAGATGCCATCGACTTTCTCTTCGTACATGTTGCTCTAAAGTAAGAGAAAGAAAGGCGAGGATTTAAACCACTAATGTTCCGATCCGTTCAATTCCTCTAGATTTACGATGTCGTGAAAGAAAAAGTGCCGAGACTTTCATTTCCGGAAATTGTGACACTTGCGCGAATAAAGGAAGACTCACCTGTTGGCACTCGCGTCGCACAAATAACTCCAACTTCCTTTCCTCAGTCCAGCCATGCCGGCGTCTACTTCAGTCTCGAAGGAACTTCTCTTTTCAACATTGACAATGCCGGAGTGGTGAGGAACTCGTACGAGCTGGACTATGAGAACCAGCCCCAGTGGCACTATATCACCATTGTAGCCATGGATGTGGAACATTGCATCCGCTCCTTCCTCGTCGTCGAGTTGCAAAATATCAATGACTGTGTTCCGCTTACCAGAGAGCCCATCTACAAGGCCGAAGTTGAGGAGAATCTCGAGGCCGGCTATCTCGTTCTCCGTGTTGACGGCTTTGACTGTGATAATACCAATGAGCAGTTACGCTTCTCACTCCGAACCACCAATGTCTTCTTTGAAATTGATGCTGTAACAGGAGAAATTAAAACGCTTGTCTCGCTGGACCGGGAACAAGTTGCAGAGCATACGTTCGACGTGATTATTTCTGATATGGGAGAGCCTTCCCTGAATTCCTCTACGAAAATACTCGTCACAGTATTGGATACAAATGACCACAGCCCCACTATTTTTGGAAGCTCGGTTCACGACATTCCCGAGCTGCGGAACGAGGTACAAGGGGATGAGCCAGTTGAGGACGCAGACAATCTCATCGAAGTGGAGAACGAGGAACAGGAATTCGATCTCAAGTGGAGTGATTGGCAGATCCTCGGAACTAAGGACGAGGTGACTGAAGAACGCCTGACCAAGCTCTATCGGGTAGTCGCATACGATCCGGATGCAGGATTGAACGGGAGCATCCAGTATCGACTCAAGTACCGAATTAACACCGGCTTGAGTTCCCTGGAAAACGACATATACTTCTCAATCCATCCTCAAACAGGTGAAATTTACACGTCAGCCAGCATCATTAAGAGCGACACCATTCTCAAGTTCATTATTGAGGTGAGAGACAACGACGGAAGTCCACAAGGACTGAGCGCAGAGACAGAACTGACGCTGAGGGTGAAAAGGGTTGATGTACGAAAGTCTTCCCAACCCCCGCTCATCTCTCCGCTTCATAAGGTCTCGCTCACTACCCGGGAAAAGCCCGGCTACACAGTGGAAACTCTTGAGGCGACGGATCCTGAGGGTGATCAGCTCTGGTACGAAATCGTCTCTGGGGACGCGGAGCAGTTCTTCACAATGTACCCTGACTCTCAGAATCTCATTCTCGCCCGCTCCCTGTCCCATGCAAAGGAGTTCAAACTGAACGTGAGCGTCAGTGATGGGGTGAACACGGTCTTTACTCAGGTAATCTACTTTCTCTCGACTTTCTCATTCTGTGTGTTGTTGTGAGACTAGTAGTGCGGAGCGGAGAGGTACTTTGGCCGATTTGTTCTGCTCAAGCAGCTTTGACGAGATTAGGGGAATCAAGTAGGAAGCGCCCTGCCTTCTCTCCAACTGGTTTCCTGATTACTCTGCGTGCCGTTTCTTTTCTGTGAAACTCGTCAAAGTTTTCATAATCCTGAGCCCTGAGCTCATTGAGAAAGTTGGAAGAGAGGAGAGACAGAAGGAGAGCACGCAGGGTGTTTGATTGATGTTTCATGTATTAGATTGGATTGGATGGTGGGTATTGTGTACAATGCGGTTTTCTGGGTTTCAGCTCCTCGTGAAAGTGGTGGAGAGTGAGCACGTTTCCGCTTTGATCTGGGAACAACAGAATTACACCGCCTTCATCTACGAGTCAGTTCCTGCCAACTCGGTCGTCACAACAGTGAGAGTCAACGCGAGTTTCTCCACTAATTGGAAACAGTCCTCGGTCCCGGTTCTCTACGGCTTTCATAATGCTCAGGATAGTCGGTCACTCCGCCTCTTCAGTATTGACAGCGTGTCGGGAAGTGTGAGCGTTGCCACATCCCCCGTTGACAGAGAAGCCCTCCCGTACCACATCATCACTGTCAAAGCACGGGACTCGCAGAGCTACAGCTTCGTTCGTCTTTTAATAAATGTGCTGGATGTCAATGATAAAGGTAACTTCCCCTTCACGCTCCGCTCAAGTGGATGGAAATTTCCTGTTATTTAACCAACTCCACTCCCTTTCAGCTCCTGTGTTCGGGCCTCAAACGGAAGTTCGCATACCTGAGACCCTCGCCGTCGGCTCTTTGATTACACAGGTAGGTAGGAATTCTAGCCCGGACAAAAGAAGTAATTAGGCTCGGATATTACAAAAATTCTATGGTCACATAAGGGCTCAGCCCGTTCGTCCGGAATAAGGCTTCAATTTCGCTTCTTCCATTATAGGTTTTCGCCTATGACGCGGATTCTGGTGATAACGGAGTTATATCCTACTCAATCACATATGGAAACATTGGAAGTACCTTTGAGCTCGAGTCGACTACGGGTCGTATTTTTCTCAAGAAGCCGCTGAGCATTCCTTACGGCCAAACAAGCCTGGAGTACGCGCTGACGGTGAAAGCTGCCGACTCGGGTGATCCGTCGCTCAGCTCCACCACGAATGTAAATGTGATCGTCAGTCTTCCGTCCGACAATCAGGTTTTGGTCTTGAGATGCGGAAGAGATGATGAGCCAGAGAAGGTTCAAGGAGCCGACAACTCATGTGTCGTCCGCGTGAAGGAAAACAGTCCACCCGGCACATATGTCACGACTGTGTGGGCGTTGAACAGTCCGATTGGGGTCAACTTTGAGATTGACGAGATCAGAAATAATGTATTTTGGATTAACTCAGCCAGCGGAGTGATACTCGTGGGAAGGAGCCGGAGCTTGGATCGAGAAATTCGATCAAGCTACGAACTTAATATCAAGGCTCGAAACGCGGTATGTAATAATTCCGCTTCTATTGTGAACCCAGTACTGCTGGGAAATTGAATTTCATGCGCTTTCAATTCCATCCATTTATTGTTTCTCTCGTATTTCTTCCCTTTAGCAAGGCGTGTCGGCGACATGTAAGATCAAAGTGGAGATTCAAGACGTCAATGACAATTTCCCTAGGTAAATATTCTCCATTTCAAATGAGCTGCCTTTGCAGACAAAATGTGAGGATTAATATCTCGTCTGTTTCGGCTATTCAGCTTTACGCAGCTCCAATATTCTGGTCACATCCGGGAGGATGCTCCGCTAGGAACATTAGTAACGGAAACCACGAAGAAAGTTCATGGAGGCCGTAGCAATGAGGGTGGAATGGAGAAATCCCCATTGATTTTCCGTTCTGTGGACTATGACAGTGGAATAAATGCTCTGGTTACCTACTCAATTATTGATGAAGACGTTGAGGAGATGCGGAAAGTATTCTACATTGATCCCACTTCGGGTGCTCTTCTCCTCGTCACCAGCCTCGATTATGAGAAACGCCAGAGCTATGCTTTCCAAGTGAAAGCCTGTGATTTCCAATTCTGTGACTCCAACTTGGCGAGCGTGAACGTGAGCATTGAGAATGTCAACGACCAAGGTACTTGTCTTTTTAAGTGGATGTCAAAAGAGAAAGTGACTGTGGTGGTGGTGGCTCCCATGCAGAGAAATCATGATTGTTATTGCTATTCCAGAACCCGTCATACTCTCCAAGCGCGTCGAGCTTTTCCTGCCAACTATCCGTGGAGTGGTGCATACGGTAGAAGCTTCCGATCCTGACGGAGACGACTTGAAATATTCCATCAGTCGAGGAAATTTCAAGGAAGTGTTCAGCATTGAGGAAAATACGGGGAAAATTGTGGTTGAGAAACCAGAAAATGTCACTGTTGGGAAGCACGTCTTGGAAGTTAGCGTGAGCGACGGGCGGTTTAGTAAAACGGGAATAATAAACATTATTGTAAAGTTGCTCGAATCAACTGGAAGTTTTGGCTTCGAAAATCTCACTTTTGAGGCAACTGCTGTCGAGAATTCCACCAAGGTTACTAGCCTACTTTCACTCCACGTTCTGGGCACTCATCTCAATGAGAATCTCCAGTTTAGCATCCTCAACCCAAGCACTTATTTTGGGATTATCCGAACTTCTGGAGTGATTTTCACAACGGGGAAAAAGTTGGATAGGGAGCAAGACCCGCTGCACAACCTATTAATCGAGGTAGGTATAGATAGAGTTTTGGAAATCCTGATGCCCGATGATGCCGGATGAGTGCTTTCCCTAATGCGAGACGTATTATTGATTCATGTTCTTTCTTTACTAAGGTCCGTGGGGATGAAGCCCAGCGGATCAGCCGGTGCTTCGTAAAGATTAGTGTTACAGGTATGACTTACAGCTGCTTAATAAAAGGTATACCAATGCAGTAGCACTAAGCTGAAACATTTTCTAATGCAGATGTCAATGACAATGCCCCTAATTTCGTCGGTCTTCCATATATTGCTGTTGTACTGCTCGACTCCAAGTCTGGTGATTCTGTGATCACAGTGAAAGCTGTTGACTTAGACTTGAATGAAAATGGAATGGTTCGATACGAGCTGGTGAGAAGTCCATTTGGCGACATTTACGATTTAAACCGACAAACGGGTGAAGTTTATTTACGACGCCGTCCTGATTCCACGGGTGATCACGAATTAATTGTTCGAGCATACGACGCAGGTATAAAGTGCTTTCATTTCGACTACGACCTGGAATCTATTGCTCTCGTGCTTATCATACTTCATGGTACTTCATTTTTAGGAATCCCAAGCCTCCAAGCGGAGACACAAGTACAAGTAAAAATCGTAACGCAAGATCAACCAGTATTTGAGCATCAGTTCTATGAAACTTGGTTACCAGAATCCGCTCCGCTTCATTCCACGGCTCTAGCGGTCGTTGCGGTGGCCAAAAATCCGATCATATACTCCATTGAAGCTGGTAATGAGCAGGACGCTTTTGGAGTTGACTACCAAACAGGTAATAATGTAATTCGCATATTTAAGTCATTAATCTGCGAAAAGATATTATACTGGCGCCTGCTACCGTTTCTTGAGCACTATTGTTTTCACTTTGTTTTACATGCAAAAGACGTAGGATTCAATAGAATTTGTAAGTGAAGTTTATCATAGTTCCGAATTCAGGGCGTTGAAATTCTCCGAAATCTTGAATAAATTCCAATATTCTGGAAGGGCATTAGGTTTTATACTATCCCGTTTTCTGTCATAGGCATTCTGTACGTAAACGCACCATTGGATTTTGAAACGATTCCGATACACTCCCTGAAAATCCGTGCAACGGATTTAATTACATCCTCTTGGTCTTCAACCATGGTTTTAATCAATTTACGGGATTCCAATGGTATGTCTCAAATTCAGATAAACTTTAGCATACAAATAAACGCGTTCAATAATCATTTTTCTGAATGTAACAGACAACAGACCAGTGTTTGAACAACCCTCATACGTCTTTCTCGTTAACGGAGGGTGAAATTCCGTTGAACGGAGTTGTAGGCCAAGTGAAAGCATTCGACAAAGACACCGTCAATTCCGTACTCACTTACGAAATCGTGGGAAGCACTCGAGTCGGACGAAGATCTCGAAGTACGGAGACATCGGAGGTGGGGATGATGAGCGAAGACGCGACGAGTAATAATCGGAGCTTGGCTGTCTCTGAATTTATTCCTGGTGAAGCCGAATGACGGCTTGATTGTATTGAAACAACCTTTGGACTATGAGCAGGCTCATGACTACTACTTCTCTGTATCTGTTCGAGATTCCGGGATTCCGTTTCTGTCCTCCACTGCACGCGTCCGGATCAGTGGTACGTGCTTCGTAATCTAATGTCATGCTTCCATTTGTCACGTAGTTATTGTAGATATTCTAGATTATCTTCTTGTGTCAACTTCGTATTGTCGACTAGAATGCGAATTCGAGAATATGAGACGTCGAATCGTTAGACTTGCATTAAAGTTGAACTCTCATTCATAACATCCTCATTAATTTTGATTTATGCTTTATTCTAGTTCAAAATATCAACAACAACTCGTCCGAAATGGGAAACTTCTAATTACTACGTCAAAATATCCGAAGCTTCACAAGGAATGTTTGTGGCGAAAGTCACAGCTTCGGATTCTGATATGATGGACACGCTTCGATATTCCATTGTTGGAAATTATCGTCAGGACGTTTTTGACATCAATAAGACAACTGGTAAGCATCCGGCTATGGTATTTCTCAATACTCAAATTTTAAGCCTCGTTCATGGAAACAGTTCATAATAAATTAGTCCATCGCAAAGCGTAATCTTAAATCTTAGCGTTGTTTCCTTGAGGCTCGTTCACTTTTAGATACTTTAAATTGCCAGCCTCATTCAAACTTGTAATGTTTCTTGGTAAAGTGGCTTCGCGATATTGGAAATATCAGAACACTTTGAACATTTGTTGCATTACGTGACTTTGAAACTACTGTGCAAAGTTCGCTATAATGTTTACACTTTGTATTCCAAACGCCTACTGTATTGCAGTAAAATATTCTCTGGGCTTCTCCTTATTGTGACAATAAGTTTTATATTTTAAAACAGGTATTGTGACTTTGGCTCAGCCTCTTGTGCTTCAAAAGGAACTTAACTTCTCTCTCAATATTTCCGTTACCGACGGAGTGTTCACCTCTTACGCTCGTCTCCATGTAAGTTCTGCTATAATCCAGAATCCAGCTAACTGCTAATGGCGGCGAGTATATTACAGCGCTCAGAAGTGTCCTAAAATAAAGATTGTAGAGATGCTATTTAATCAAATGTCTATGAAATTCTTAAAGAATATCGAAAATTATACAGGCGCGGAAGCACATAATAAGAGGCAATATTTCAGTCGTGTCGGACGTGTTGTGAATGTCCCGAAGGGGCTTCGGATTTAAGCGTTAATGAAACAACATGCATGGATGAATGTTAATAGGAACGACAGTATGGTTTCCTACCAACAAATCCTCAAATGCTGATGTGAAATGTGATAGGGTGGGCTTATTTTTGTGACATGCGACACCCGCATACTAGGCTTGAATATTAAATCACGACTCGAAATTCCATGGCCCTTTCAGAAATATGTTTACCAAATCCAATTTCCACATCCTATGAATTACAGATTGAGGTTCAGCCCAAGAACCATTTTGTTCCTTCCTTTGATCTCTCCATTTACGAAGTGCTGGCTCCTGAGAATTCAGTCGATGGATTCCTGGTGACCACGCTGACCGCCGTGGACCGGGACAGAAGCATTTTTGGACAGCTCAAGTACTCCTTTGCGGATATGGATGAGCCAAACTTATTTGAAATTGATGAGCAGACTGGGCAAGTCCGTCTTTCTTCCACACCAGACGCCTCGTTGGATCGTGAGGACAAAAGCTCACACAATATTTTAGTGGTGGCTCAGGATGGCGGAGGATGGATGGGCTATACCAAGCTGGTCATAAAAGTCAGCAATATGAATGTAAGTTGACAACTATGAGAAGAATTGCGCTCTTAAATCTACACAATGCTTAAGCTCTTTTTTTTTGTAGGATTGGGCACCCACCTTTCCAGTCCTGGAGTATCGCGTCAATATTCCGGCAGAACGCATGAGATCGAAAACTCCTGTTCTCCAGGTCTGTGTCCATAATTGTATGCAAGTAATTGATGCACTGGCGCAATTATTGCTGTGTATATTCTGCATAAAATTCTCCAGTCCAGAATTTAATTTAAAATCTAATGTTCTTGCTTTAGTGCGTCGCCACGGATAGTGACAGCGAATTTGGGATTCGGTACTCCATTCTCGACCTTGCGACTGGAAACGCATCTCTCAAACGGGACTCACAGTACTTTGAAATGAATGCTGAAACAGGGGAAGTGCGATTTAAACTGAAGACGGAAGATTTGCCCCAGTTTGATTCACAGTCTCGCATTGATTTTCAATTTTGGGTTCGAGCTGACGACGGAGAGCTTCATAGCTCCGTTCCAGTTACAGTGGTCGTTTTGCCAGCATCTGAACCAACTCCAGAAATTAATCCACAAAATGCAACTTTCTTCGTGAAAGAAGATGCTTCCGTTGGTTCAATGATTACGACTTTCCGGGTCTCAAATATCGAGAATCCAAGGTTATTAATTAGCATTTATATGAGCCGTGTAATTCAAGAATCAACGTAAACGAATAATATTTCTATGTTTTATCAGATTTCGTGTGGTGAGTTCTAATGAGGATGTTTTCCAAGTCGATCGAAGCGGAAACCTGCTTTTGAATGCGAAATTGGACGAGGATGAGGATAAGCATACTGTAAGCCAATACACAGCTTTCATTAATCCAACATTATAACCTCAATTTAAGGAATTTATCCAGGTTGTTATTTGGGCGGAGAGTTCGGACGGTCTGAGTGTGGCGACATCACAAGTCACCGTGCGTGTCCTTGCTACTAAAGACAATAACAAGCCAAAGTTCAATAGACCAGAATATGTCGTAAGGGTAGCAGAGGACTTTCCGGAAGGCTCTCTTGTATTCACTGGTACGGAAAATATACAGGCATGCACAAGCAGCTATAAGTATAATAACATTTTGCTCATTTAAAATTGTGTAACTTTAAATTACTAGCACGTGCCGCTGATAGTCGAACGAAAAGAAACATCAAGGAACGCTACGAGCTATTATCAGACAACCCTGCTGTTGATCTCTATCATTTTGCCATCAATCAAGAGCATGGCTGGATATCCCTTGTCAATAAGCTTGACTATGAGGTAAGACCAGATATAGATATATCTTGAAATGCTGTCTCCAAATAGCTTCAACTAACAAGTGTTTTCCGGAATTGATTCGCAGAAAAATCGACAGCATATTCTGCAAGTCCTGGCTTCAGACTCTGAAAATCCACTTTTGATGAGCACAACGAGAGTTGTGATCAATGTGTTGAACGTTGATGACGAACCAACGTTGTGTGAGAGCAGCTTGTACCATGCTCAAGGTATTGATTCCATC
Source organism: Ceratophysella communis (assembly GCA_009869905.1). Taxonomy (NCBI): domain Eukaryota; kingdom Metazoa; phylum Arthropoda; class Collembola; order Poduromorpha; family Hypogastruridae; genus Ceratophysella; species Ceratophysella communis. Next base: position 3,576 of record VNWX01000589.1, on the reverse strand, counting down.
TCCCTGTAATCGGTTGATGTGCTAAGAGCCCTGATTTATTCTATTTGTATGGATAATTGCAGTGCGAGAAGACGCAGCTGAAGGAACAATTGTTGAGACTATACTAACGGTAGACTTGGACGAGGATAATGGCAACAGCAGCTCCCTAATAACGCCCAAGTATTTGGCATTTTATATTATCGAAGGAGATGAACAGTCGCATTTCAAGGTAAGACCGGGTAACTTTAAATCAGTTATAGTAAAGATGATTTGATTTATATTCCTAAATAATTTTTCCAAGGTCAATGAACGTGGTCAAATCAGTATATGGAGAAGACTTGATGCTGAAATTACTGAAAACTATGAGTTGACAGTTTTAGTCACCGATGGCTTCAACGAAGATTATACCAAAATCAATATAACGGTCGTTGGAGTGAATGGTAATTTTTGATACCACAGAAAGGAAAAGGGTGGTAGTTGCAGAAAGAATAATCGTTTTACTTCTCTTTCTAATAGATAATGTTCCGATTTGTCCCGTACCTGAGTACAGCTATGAAATATCTGAAAGTGCTTCCAACTATACATACATCACTGTTATCGAAGGTAAGTTAAGACAGCATTTTCGAAAAAATCATGTGTTCCTAAGTCTTATTTCTCATTTCAGCGTACGATGCGGATAAGGAATCAAGACTATCATTTTCGTTGTCCGGAAATGGCTCCGAGGATTTTAGAATTGACGAAGACTCGGGCCTCCTGTCTGTAGGTGGGAATTTGGACCGAGAGGGCAGCTTTCCTATGTATTCACTCACGGTTCATGCCAAAGAGCGAGATTCATCGGCGGAGTGTACGGTGACAGTCACCATTACTCTCCTGGATACCAACGATAACAAACCAATGTAATTTTGAGTAACACAACTTCGTTCGTTCTCCATTGTTGAAGTGTTTTAATTGCTGGTAATGTGATTTATAGTTTTGGAGATGACGAATACAAGTTCTTCATCAAGGAGGACAGTGAAAGTGGAGCTTTGGTCGGCAAGGTTAACGCTCAGGATAAGGACTTAGGTGTGAATGGAAAAGTGCGTTATTTACTACTCAGCACAAATACCCATGCTGGAGACCTCGTAAAAGACCAGTTTGACGTGGATAGCATCAGCGGAGTGATCACGCTTTTGCGACCCCTCGACCGAGAAATTGTCTCACAGTTTAATCTGTCCATTCAAGCCAGAGACTCACCAAACAAAGGGCCTATTCTTCTCACTGTGACACATGCTATTGTTCAAGTGCTGGACATCAACGACCATGCCCCTGGTAAGCACTTTGCATCATATGTATTTTAGCACCAGCATGCTTGACTTTAGGATGAATAAAATATCTTACGTTTGATTTTCAGAATTCTTGGATCGATTGTACTCAGCTTCGGTGTCTGAGGTAAGTCGATTCCGGTGAATAGCATTAAACCCTGGCTCTTATACTCAGTCTCTAATTATTCTTGCATATTTGCAGTTGATTCCAATTTCTACGGAGGTAATTAAAGTGGTCGCAACATCAAAGGACGAAGGAATTAACGCAGAGATAACCTATGACATCGTTGGAGGAAACGGGTATCACCACTGGGCAGTGGATCCCAAGTCGGGACAAATATTTGCCAATGCCTCATTAGACTTCGAAAGAATTCGTGAGTATGTTCTTACTTTGAGAGCCCGGGATGGACCACCTGAAAATCAACTGGCGTCTCAGTGCACTGTCAATATCACTGTTCTCGGTATGGTTTTTAATTTTCTGTACTTATGAAGCATGCTTACCCGGCCTTTTATTTTAATACTTGCCATTGCAATTTTTAGATGAGAACGATAACAATCCGCAATTCCAAACAGACTCATACTCGGTTTCAATTCCAGAAGATTTGCCGATTTCGACTTCTGTTATTCAGGTATATTGACCGTGCCATTAGTCCATTTGCAGCAAATTACAACTCATTTACTCATATGTACCGCCGTATTTCAGATTTCTGCGGCTGATTTAGACAGCGGAATAAATGCAAAGCTCCGATATGAAATTGGAAATGGAGATCCAATGAAGAATTTTGTCATCAACGCGACTTCTGGCATGATTTCTGTTGTATCTGTGCTGGATCGAGAAATGGTTGAAGTCTACACCATCGAAGTCGTTGCCACTGATTCTGGCTCTCCGCCCAGATCTTCTTCTACAATGGTCGAAATTAATATCTTGGACGTCAATGTGAGCTGTGTTCTGAATTTTTTTACATCATTTGAAATATCTGATTAGCATAAAGTTCCCACTCCTTACCTTGATTGAGCCGAATGACTATGTCAATGAAAAACTCCGATTTGATTTGATTTGAAATATCTTATTACGTACTGATAAGTTTTGGATCTATTTTTAGGATAATCAACCATTCTTCAACAGCGCAAATTACACAGCAATTGTCCAGGTAAATGGCAAGACCGATTTTACCTTGTACTATATTTTGGAATCAAATGCTGACATTGCCAACACACATATTTATTACACTGAATTACAGGAGGACAGAGTAATCGGCTTCCGTATTTTGACCTTCGAAGTGAACGATCTTGATGCTCCTCCTAACTCAAGCCCATTCAGTTGGGACTTGAGAACATTGGAAGAAGATGACCGAGTTCCCCTGCCGTTCACTGTTTCCGACTCGGGTGACCTACTCCTCGCTGGTAAACTCAACTTCCAACGAAAAAGCCTCTATCGCATGCAAGTGGTTGTCTTTGACAATGGCAGTCCCCCGCTACAATCCAGTGCGAACGTAACTATTCAAGTCGTGGACAAATCCCAATGGCCACCCGTAGTCTCCGCTTTGAGTGTAACTGCCATCACCCTTGGAGAAACTTACCCTGCCGGAATTCTGGGATTGTGCCATGCCAGTGATTTCGACAACTTTGACGTCCTTACGTATTCTCTTCTGAAGACAAAATCATCGTCCTTCTTCACAATTGACCATTCTAACGGTACATTGAAATCACTGACGCCTTTACGCGAGGGAACTTACGAATTAGGTAATCATACTAAAACCAACAGGAGTCAGGCGTACACGGAAATTATATGTATTCTTTTGCTCTCAGGCATAATTGTTAGCGACGGTCGTTGGTCAGCACGAGGAGACGCTTACGTGAAAATAATATCATTGGCCAGTCTTTTCCCCGATATTCCGGTCGACCCTAACCAAGCAGAACAAAGTGCAGGCACAAATATCGCCAGAGTTCAAGGGGTCAGAAGTCGAAAGGATATGAATTCCTTTGCAGCTCTGCTAACAGTAAAGGGACACAATCCCCAGAGTCTCCTGAATCGAATGTTTGCCTTTACAAACGTTGTGAAAGAAGCAATGTCAACCGAATCCAATATTGCGTCAGGATACGAAGTGGTCATCTTCAGTGTTCAATCAGCCCGGTCTATTGTGATGGAAAATCTTGAAGAAGCGCATAAGTCTGTTCGAAGGAAACGAGAAGAAATTCCTGCAGTCGATGTTCTCCTTGCCGTACGAAAATCAGATGGCTCATTTGTGTCGCCGCTAGAACTTGTTGTCAAACTGCGCTTCGCCTTACCGCAGCT
>VNWX01000588.1:0-20226 GCA_009869905.1 Ceratophysella communis | reverse complement strand
AAACTTGGTGTGCTCTGTAATCTAAACTTTGTCAGAACATCCGTTTTATATGGAAATTGAGTATTTTTATGATATACAGGGTGATACACGGGTTTGAATATCGACCATCTAAATAATTCAGAATCCAGGGCGACTGAAATTTTAAGAGCTTCCCAACAAATCCGAAAAATAAACGAATCACCCTGTACATTTGCGGTCTTTATGTCATGCACACTTGCGTTATACTTGCAATATATTAACGTTCGCAGAGTCATAAACTCTCACATACGCAACACCCACTGGCAAAAGCAGTGAAAGTTGGGCCTTGTCATAACTTACTGGCAGTGAGAGAGAAATTAAATCCAGGCCGTGCTACAGAGTGATCTGTAATAAAGACGATTTTCATGGTACTGCCTGAAGACTCGAGTACCATATCCTTTTGTGACCTTTGGCAAAGGGTCTGATTCAGAACAAAATTGGCAAGACCCGATACTCCTATGAAAAGGCATATTTTTAAAATTCAAAGACCTGATCGAAAGATTCATCTGATATAATAAAATACCATCATAAATCTCAACACGATCATACTGACACGTCGCGTGTGGCTCAAGATCAATATCAGCCACCCGAAGTTGTATCTTGGAGCTTCCAATTGCATTCACAGTCCATTCGCATCTGTATTCAGAGAAGCAGAGCAAGGTGAGGCAGTGGATTGATTTAATTGAGGGACAGAGTTCATTTCAGGTTTTTAATGAAGACAATTACCGGAGGTTGGGCGGATAACCCGGAAAGACATTATAGTTGGGACTCAAGAGAGTTGTCACATTTCCGTCCTCGGAAACTGACACGTTCCCACCGCATCCTGAACCCAAAGTGAGGGAAATTATTACTTTCACTCTACCTCTACTTTCACCAAACTTTTTCCGAGCTTTTTTTTTTATTTCGTTAAGCTGTTGCAGTCATGGTTGTCGTTTTTAAGCTATGCAGTCTCCTTATTTTATTGAAATAAACTTTTGATCGAATAAGCGAATTGACTTTTTTGGCTTAAATTCTATTGCCGTCAATAGGCCTGCATGCATAAAACGCCAAGTTTATATAATTCGAAGATCAGATTTAAGAAATCCCTGCGGGAATAAGAAATGCATATAGGCACGCCAGCTGGCTTGCCTAATCTAACCTAATTTAGGTAAATTTAACGTTATAAGAATATGTCCGTTAGACTAACATAGTGTAATAAACTCTATTTTCGGAATAAGTATAAGTTTACAAAGCTCAAATACGGTCCAATTAAATAAGTGATAAATCGCAATGTATAAATGAATGTTGCTGGCGAAACTTACGTAATACTGGAAAATTTAAATTTAAAGCGTTGCGACTCTGTCCAAAATTTGAATTCATTGTGAATTCAAACATCAAAAAACTACGCCGCAGTTTCAAATGTCAATCGCAAGCTAATTTTAAGTCAAAATAATCCTATATTCACGTTAACATAAACCTAAACTTTAGTAATAGTTGATAGTCTCTGTAGTGTGCCTCTGGTTTCTTTCAAGAGCCATCTCACTCACGTCAAGAGTAGTTTAGTGAAAATAAATAGACGAACTTTCACCAAATTCATCATTCTGAACATGAAACAATTTGGTGAGAGAAAGTTGTGGGAACTTAATAAAAAAAGGTAGGCAGTCTCTGAGCACTTTTCTGGGCTCTTAGTTCAGTTATTTCGTTCCCAGCAACCCAAAAAACCGCAGTCATTGTTCCCATGCAACACGTACAATATGGATACAGCCAAATCGCTTTCTCCAGAAAAAACTCTGCAAAAACTCGATAAAACAAACCGTATACTATATATCTCACCTGTTATATTACTTGCAAGCGTAGTCAAATTTAATCCTTGTAAAGGCACTTCTTGCCAATGCAATTGAAACATAGAAGGCATTCTGGGATACGTTTTGACAACAGAAATGTACACAACATTTCCGGTGGAAATAACAGGCGTTGGAATAGTTCGATCACAACGATACAGAAGCACTGGTGCATTTTCATCATATCCATCATAGATTTTCATGTACATATGACAGTTTTCAACAGTTATGTCATAACCCAGATCAAAATCACTGAATGTGATTTCGATTGCCCGAGATTGATTTACCACAATTCTCCAGCTGAAATCTCCGGGTACATGATTGGGCATTGGGTAAAGCGGAGATTCAATAGTACCGAATGAGCCGCTCAATTCATTTCCATGGGAAAGAGAGTAATCAGCTAAAAATCCTGGTGCTTGTCCATCAGCATCCGTTCGAAACATTACCCATAATTTTTCAGCTACTGAAATATTTGTTGGAATGTCGCTGCCACAGTAGTGTCCTAATAATGGACCAGATGCGTCCGTGTCACGAATTTCCACGAAATCAGTGTTGCAGAAATCGCTGGTTTCGATGTTAATTGCTCGGAAGGAGAGTTCCACACGATTGCCTGGGGTAATTAGTAAATTAGTGGGGTTTCGATACGCGACCGCCTTAAATCTTCTGACACTTACCCGCCGAAGCAACGATATTCCAAATACACTCCGCGTTGGAAGGGTAACCTGGTGATGGATAGCCGGGCGTCATAAATGAACCATGGGCCGATGTTAGTGTGCCGCCGCAGGCTGTGCAAAGTTTAAAGTCTTAAATCATAATGTTCCTCCACGAACCTTAACGTCGTCGTAACTTACCGCCTGAAGACAAATCATAATTGGCCCTAAACCCGAAGCCCCATGCATCTTCCGTCAAAACTCGTACGACGAGTCCATTTGCTTGACTGGTAATTGCTGGAGGAATTCTAAGAAAGCAGAATTTCCCCAGTGATGGAGCTTCCAAGTCTTCTCCGTCCAGTACTTCTACGAAATCTCGCTCGCAATCTTGGTTTCCCTGCGTCTGTATATCCATATGGGTGAATGTGAGCGTGACACGGTCAGCAGGGTCTGAACCCTTGATAAACCAGGTGCAGTTCATTCGGTAGATGAAGTGAGGAAAACCGGGTGATGTTAGTTCTCCGCTGTCGCCACTGTCAGCTATAATTCTGGCGCCGCACCCCTACATTTATTGCATTTATGAGTCATCGGCAAGATCAATTAACCGCCAGTATGCATGTTTTACCCTACCGTGGTATAATTTGCCTTAAATCCTTTTCCTGCAGTAGAACCATCTGTTTTCAACCGTAGATACATTTCATTGCCGGTGGATTTAACATTAGACGGTTCCGGAAGGGTAGTCCCACAAGCCATCATGAGAAGCGGGGCTGCTATTGATCTTCCGTCGTAAATCTAAACAACAAACGATTTGAAATACTTACGGTGCGTATGCGTTCTAAGTTTAGGCATTTTTTTAGACTAGTAAGCTTACCGCAACATGATCATAGCTGCAATTAATATGTCGTTCAATGTTGAATTCCAAGAAATTCAGCTCGACGACATGGTTTGGTGCGACACGGATCAGCTGAAATAACGATAATGCATTAATTTAGATTCAGATATAATTACATAAAATCTAAATAAATGCATACATATCCACAGTCGTCATCATGGTCGTAATTGTTAGGATAGTTTGGCGAATAAATGAAGCCAGTAGGAGCTGTGACGAGTCCTCCACATCCGCCCGGTAATTGAGACGACCAGCCGTAAAATCCTTTCCTGGTCACTGATGAATCACTCCGGAAGCGAACAAACATATTGTTTCCGTGTGCTGTGACGACCACATTTGTTTCTTGCTTGTGACACACTTGCGTCAGAAGCGGTGAAGCGTCAGTCGGGCCACCGTAAACCTACCAAAGCCAATAGTCAAGTTTTAACCCTATGAAGATTAGGAACCTACGATTTGCTTCTGTATTTGAATCAAGCTTACGCGAAGATAATCAAAGACGCAATTGTCTGCCGCCTCCATATCAAGATCCCCTATTGTGAGGCTGGCACGCGTTCCAATTTCGGTGGTAATTAGCCATTCACCTTCACGATTCGAAAAGAATAAATTTTTAGATTTTACACCTTATTAATGCTACAATTTTTATAAAAATCGTACATTCAACTGCTATCGGATACGGGTTTGGATAATTTGGACTCTTCAAAACGCCCCAAGAGCCTAGGATCCTCCCGCCACAACCTGTATAAGTGGTTATCATTTACAATTAAAATGACTTCGTTTAATCGAATTGTTTATGTTTACCAAGCAAAATTAACGTGTAAACATACCATTCAATACCCATTCCATTCTAAATCCGCTCCTAGCGTGCGAAGAATCCGTTTCAAAATGTACAAAAACATTGTCTTTTGTGGAAGAGATCATTGCAGGGATCGTATCGCCACAGAATCGACCGAGTGACGTCCGTTGAGCAGGCGAATTTGTTGCACTTTCGGTAATCTGTTCAAATTAGAGTTGATTTAAATGCCCTTACGATTAAATCAGCTGATAAATCAATTTATTAAGGCACCTCAAGATAATCGTAAGTACAGTTGCCTCGTCTGGAAGAAGCTTCCAGTGAAAAATGTGAAAATGACATATTGATCTTGTTTCCGAGCGGAGCAACGATTCGCCAAGTGCCTACATAGAATTAGGGCGTTGTTTCAAGGGGAAGAACCTCACAGAAATTATAACCGTTCATAAAATTTTTAAGTTTACTAACAGTTTCTCCGGTGTGGATATGGTTCTGGAAAGTTTGGCGATTCAATGACTCCTGAATGACCCGTGATTTCCTTATTGCAAACTAAAACGACAAGTAAAAGTTCAGATTTAGCAAATCAGATCATAGATATATGCAATTTAACGAACACAAACATTGCGTACTTGTTTGATAGCTTGCATGAAAACCTCGTCCCGTGGATCCTGGTCCACTAACAAATTTGATTCGTAATAAATTTGAAGTGGAATTCAGGGCTAGCAATGATTCGGCTGAACAGAATTTTCCAAGTAGAGGGCTATTGGCTTTCCCACCGTCGCGTACCTGTAACGGAAGCAAATCGTCAAAAAATTGCAAAACAATAATAACAATTTAACCATATAGTCTCCATACCTCGACGTGCTCTCCATAACATGTCGTGGTACGTTGCAGATCCAGGTCCACAAAAAAGAACTGAATAGCACTGCCAGGATTCACAGCAATCGTCCAAATACAAAGTGATCGTGTTCCTGATGTCATGGGGTAATTTGGCGAGACTAGAGAACCTGATGGTCCCTTCAGTGTTCCGCCGCAACCTGGTGTTTCATGATAATTAGTAACTTGCATATTTTATGAAGCCATATTCTCCAGCTTTCAGGGCTTTTAGTATTTTACCTGTGCTCGTTCCATCCCAAAACACCTGAAATCCAGTGCCTGCTCTGGAACTATCTGAAGTGAACTTGAGATAAAGCGTGTTACTGAACGACGGAAGCATGGCTGGAATGTTCCGAATATTTCCACAATACTTTCCAATAAGCGGAGACGTTGCAAAGCCACCATTTCTGAATATTAAATAGCACTCTTGAAGTCTTTTTGATTCGGCACTAGCTTTACCGTAGCCATGTTTTTATAAATACCGTATTTCAAGTGAATCGTAGGTGCAGCCATGCATAGTTCCATTTTCCAAATCAAAATCAGTGACATTGAGCATGATTTGCTGACCAGGCGGTACACGAATTGTCCAGGTACATGATTTTCCATTGGGATAGCGATTTGGAAACCCAGGACTTCGAATTACACCAAAGTGTGTGAAGTAATTACCACCGCAGACTTAATTCGAAAACATTCAAATATTTTGTTTAAAATTGGGATTAACGATGAGTACACTTAAAATTTAAATTTCAATTTACCTGTGCTGGAGTTGACAAGAACATAATTAGCCATGAATCCGTCATGAGCCACGCTGTGATCCGAGATAAAGGTTATGGTCATTGTGTAATCCGAAGACGTTATTATTGGAGGTAATTCTTGTCCGCAGTATCTGCATAAGTAAATGGGGTTATTATCAACGTAGTTACGGCTTGTCAAACATAATACGCTTAAAACTATTACCTTCCGATCAGGGTCCCATTCAGCCCGTTATTTGTAAGTATTGTAGAGTTGTCGTAGATTTCTACGGCGTCGTAGCGGCATCTCAAATTACGTTCCAAGCTGAAGGATACCCAGTTCAGACGAATGACCTGAAATAAGCATGTTAAAATTTTGTTATTTGGCCATAAGGTTAATCCAAGCACTCGGTCGGTCAATTCAGTTCACCTGTCCAGGGACACCTCGAATGATCCACTGACACTTGACTCCATGTGGATAAACTTCAGGATGACCAGGGGAGCTAATAACACCGTGTCTGTCCCGTAGTATACCACCACAACCTAAATTGTCATGCCTAATTATAACTGGAACTTAATTCGACGACAGTTTCTTCACAAACCCAAAAATCTTACCAATATCAAACGTTGAGTAATTCGCTAGAAAACCTCGATTCTGAACTGAACCATCTGTTTTGAAGCGAATCCAAAGATAGTTGTAGGTTGAAATAATGGGAGCGGGCATTGCCTGAATTCCCCCACAAAAATGTCCGATTAACGTTGAGTTTTCAGTATCTCCGTCGCGAACCTATTTATGTGAAAGTAAAGAATAGGATGAATTTCATTATTGCAGGCTTATTTGTCATTACCACCGAGCGCATTACATGAATACTGAACTAACCTCGAGATAATCAAAGTAGCATCGGTTGTCATTGCCTTCTATATCGAAGTCGCTGAAGTCAAGACGAATGGCTTTATTCACTGGCTGAGAAATCACTGTTCAAAATTACTTCCGTTAAAAATTTAATTATCATGAATAATACAATGTGAAATGAAATAGTCATATACAAACCATAGACACAGGATCGATCCTTAGGGTAACTGCCTGGATAGTATGGTGACCGGAGAATGGCGTCAGGCGATGAAAATGTACCACCGCAAACTAAAACACCGGTTAAACATATCACGCTTGATTACTTAGCTTTTAGCCGAATACAAGTCTATTTTCATAAAGTGTTTTACTTACCGGACTCATACTTAGCTTGAAATCCGCCAAATGCCACTGATGAATCAGAGCGAAAGCGCACTAAAAGGGAATTCGTAGTCGATCTCAAAACTGGTGGCATATTTCGTTCACAAAAGCGCCCAACTAACGGACTATCGGGACGATTACCGTCTCGAATCTGAAATAATTGATAACACGGTAACAAGGGAGCATAAACCTAGCCTATGGAATTCTCAACGCCTTCCTCAGCTTTGCTTTGAATCACTGTACCTCAACGTGGTCATAGCGGCAATTGGGTCCTGATTCCAGCTCGAATTGTAGAAACGTGAGAATAATTCGTTCATCAGTTGACGGAAGCCTTATCAAGTATTCGCCTGCAAATAAGCATGTATTAGGATTGACGTTTGATCGTTCCTTAATAGTATGCTTTTAAATTTACAGTCCAATCCGTGAGCATAGGGCTCGGGATGAGCGGGAGACGAAAGTATGCCCTGAGATTCTGTGTAAACTCCACCACAGCCTGGAACACCTGTAAAATAAGCAATCCATAATAATAAGAATAACATTACCTTTATCATTTTACCTACTATCATAGCGAGCGGACATACCCGGCACTTCAGCAAACGTTAAATGAAATCCCATATCGGACTCGGAGCTGTCAGTATGAAATCGAATCTGGAGATATGGCCCAGATGATACTACCGGCGGTGGCAGTGTGGTATTACAAAACATTCCGAGTACTGGAGCAATTTCTTCCAACCCGTCCCGTACTTGCAAGTAGTCAAATGAACAGTTTGGATGGTTCTCGATCTGAAGGGTGGCAAAGACGAGTTGGATGCGTTTCGATAGACTAACGGTAATCGTGTAAACGCAGTCTCGATTATGAGGATAATTTCCTGGATATCCGGGTGAATTTATGGATCCGTGCGTTAGGCCAGTTATTGCTCCGCCGCAAACTAAAGAATTAATCGATTTAGAAATTTTAGGAATTGATGCTAGTCCGTTTGGAATTCTAGAATACTTAGGCATGATTTTTACCAGGTTCTGTAGCATTCCATTCCAGTTCGAACCCAAGCCCAGTCATTGAGTGATCCGATCGAAACCACAAGAAAAGAGCTTCATGGGTTGACATAATTGTTCCGCCCATCGGCAATTCTTCTCCACAAAATTTACCAATTAAGGGAGCTCGAGAATCAGAGCCGTCATGAATCTGCATTTTATACCAATAATTTTTTTTGTTTAAATTGGCCATACAAAGTTTCGAATTCTGTAATTTTGTGAAGAATTCATGTAACAAAATTTTATGCATTTGCACTTTGAGTTTCATACGACCACAAAGCTTGATCTGACCTGAAGCCAATCAAATCCACAGGCTCCGCCACCTTCCAAGTGAAATCGAGTAAAAGTGACATTTAGAACTTTTCCTATATCCGTTCTCAACCACCACATGCAATTCGTATTATGACCATAAGATTGGGAGCTGTCATGTGGAAATCGAAGTGTTCCTTCCAGTCCAGTAAGGGACCCTCCACAGCCTTCGAAATAATTAAACAAAAATACCATAAATTATATCTTAGTCCTCTTACGCAATAGCCAGGCTATGTAAATACAGTCTTAGGATATATTATTTTGATCATAAATCACAAACTCACTCTCTTCCTGTGTCTCACAACGGAGACCAGTAAAATCATTTGGACAGTGACAAGTGAATCCTTCAGCCGTAGACTGACAGGTTCCACCATTTTGACAAGGTCCACTCTGACAGGGATCTAATCGGATGCTGCATGTCTGGCCTACACGAAATAAATACATACTAATGCATTAAAGAACTACCCTATCATTTTTTTGTCCAAGCAAAGGCTTATGAATGAGGCATATTTGTCCTTATGATTGATTAAACAACTGTTTACCTATGAATCCAGGCTGACAAGTACAAATGAACATGTTTCCGTTAGGAATACACGTTCCATGAACACAAGGGTTGGTGGCGCATGGATTAACGCTAGGGCCTGGCAGTAACCCGCCACCACCACCGGACGGAGAGCAGCCATGATTTCCCATACCGGAACCCGCATAGCCGGGTGGGCAAAGGCATTGTACGAAACTCTGCCCGACCACTAAAATGTATATTGAGAAATCGTTAGACAAAGTTAAACAATTTGAGCCAAGAATGCTTAATTTAATTACCCGGATTTTCAATACATCGAGCAAGCGGGTGACAGCCGCCATTATTAATTTGACACATTCCCATGTATTGACAAGACATTCCATTTCCAACATAACCGGGTGGGCATTCGCCACAAGTTCTGGAGCCCTGAATAGACATAGTATGCATTAGGCAAAACCAGTCTGTTCAATCAAGCATCTTTCTGGTGAAAGCGTAGCTTAACCTATTTCCCACGCTGGCCAATTGTAGCTAATTCCATGCCCTTAATTATTTCCTAGTCATTTGTAAAACTACTTATTTTAATCTCAAATGTACGTTCATATTTGGCCATTATCGTGAAATAACCCGGGTACCTCCTGCCTGACCACATACCGCAGGTAATGACGCAAATGCTTTCCACATATTACTTTCTCTACCGAAATAGAAACACCCACGTGTAGCAGTTAGTACATAAAATATCCTTGTGAAACTCACCACCGTGTTGAGGCACTGAACCATGGGATTAGTGGAACAGCCCCCATTATTCTGAAGACACTCATTGATGTCCGTGCAATGGAATCCGTTCCCAGTGTAGCCTGGAATCACATCATTAGCACGACGGGTTATTACCCACACCTGTCGTGTCTCCACAATTCCATTACTGTTAGGCAGGTTTCTTACCAGGAGGACAGGGGCCACAGTGAAAGGAACCTGGGACGTTGATGCAGGTCACAGGCGGGTTTTTAGAGCATGACGTGTGCGGTCCACTACATTCGTCAATGTCAGTGTTACAGGCTGGACTCTGACCGTCAGTTTTCCAGCCCTGAAAATAATCAAAGCATTTGAAATTATAGGCGTGCTATCTTACAAAATTTGTTACATGCCTGCAAATGTGACATTTCGTGACTTTTTTTTTTTAAAAAGCCTTTTAAAAAGCCACAAAATTAAATGTCGCCTACTTTTTAATTGTGATTTAATGCATGAAGAATTACCTGCTCACAAATACAGGTATAGGGCCGAGAACCGGCATGCTGATTGACACAGATACCATGACCGCAGAGCTCCCAGGCGGGCCCCGAGCTACAGTCCCCGCTTCTCTGTGTACAATGTATTCCAAACCAGCCCGATCGACATTGACACCTGATTTCAAATGGCATTCAGATTTTTAGGTTCAATAAAATTTAGCTAGTCTGCACCATACAGTCGGTATTTGTAAACAAACTGCTCAAAGTAGGTAGCTTGCTTCCGATTAATGCCCGAATAATTACATTTCGAGGAATTGTTAAGAAATTCGTCAAACTTTTTAGCATTATCATGTAATAAATAGCCATTTGATGTACAATTTCATCCGTATTTCGAATCGTGATATTGTTAAAACTGTAGCAATTCCTTATTCACAGGTACATACATACATATGGTGCAACCTGATTCTTAAACAACCCACATCTCTCAAATCAGCAGAGCAGAGCTACAGAGTGAAAGCTGAATATCGCTGTTGAAATGAGATACTTTCCCAACCCACAATGCTTTTTTACTTGTTGAATTCCAGATGTTTCGTTGGGATTTTGGTTCATTTCAAATAGGCGTCAAGTCAAGCGCGTAATTTACTCAATCATGCTTAAAGACTAGAAATTTTCCTTAATATGTGCTTACTGATATGTTCCAGGCTGATTGACACAAACCGCTCCATTCTGACACCCAAGACCGGTACCGGCCAACTGATTACATTCATTTACATCCACATTACATAGATCACCCTGGAAAAAGTGTGTTTTTAATAAGTTAAAAATTATGAGGTGTAAAACCGTAATTGATGTGCATAATGACGTATGAAATTTTATAGTAGGCAGACTAACCTCCCATCCCTTAGCACAGAGACAAAATGGACCAAAAACAGTTGGAATGCATTTTCCGTCATTTTGACAAGGGCTGCTTGAGCAGGGATTCGTAGCAGACATATCACGGACCCGTCGTTCCAGTAAACGGAGCTGGCAAATTTACATTCATTTAGCATACATTTATATGATCTTATGTAAAGCAAAGTATAGTATCATAGCTGAACTTACTCGGCGTCGAATGGTTCTTGGAATTGCGATATCTCGTTGTGGCGTTAATGGCTCCGTATCCTAATATTAAAACCAGCATTAAGACAATTGTTATGGGGAAATCAGTAAATTCGACCTATGAAGCTTGATTTATAACTTACCTCAGACGAAGTCGAAGAATTTGGATAGGTCATCGCTCGCTCAATTGTTGTGAGCCGGGTATTTAAGGTGTCCAACTCGTCCAGCCGACCGATTCGCTATTACGTAGAACCAATAAATTTCGATTTAAAGTACTTAGGTAGTCGCTTAATTTTGAAGGTACAAATCAGTCATTAAATCTTATATACCTGTTCAAGCTGTGAAATTCGTCTGACAAATCTGGTTGAGGAATTGGTTGGAACGCCAAATATTTTCTTGAACGATTTGAGGTCACGCGTACTATTTTTTACCTATAAGATATTTTAAAAATATTTAAAACATACGATTAATGTCAAGAACTGATTACGTTGGTGAAACAAAAGAACTCAGAAGCATTATATTCAAAATATTTTCTTCCGAGCGCTGTTATTCGGAACTTTCAACTACGGGATCTTTTGCTGCAAAGAGACTAAATTCAAAAGCGTGAATAGATTTGACACTATATGGTCCAATAGAAAAACTTTAATTTTTCACTTACACTCGATAAGATGTTATTAAGTTCTACGTCATTTAGAATGATTTTTCCTGTTCCGTTCGAGACGAGAACAAGATTCCGATGCTCGGCTGGCACCAAGTACAGGTGACCGTCGTCGACATAAATCTGTGGCCTGGAACATTAAAAACATTTATTGGTATTCAATTGGTGTAAGATTTGTGAAAACAAACATCAAGGCTGGAAGATAGCGCTATTAAAATAATTACGGTCAACAAATAAACTCAAATATTTAACTTCGCAAATAATAAAATTACTAAAATAAAGTAGAATCTGCACGGTAACAGCCTAAACTGGGATTAGAGAATATAATAGGTAAGACAGTAAATTTCAGAGCTGTACGCCACTATACACATACAAGTAAATTCCATATTTAAATAAATTCGGAATTCTTACTGTGAAAGCCGGTAATTAATGGCCGTGACATTTTGAACGATGAAGAAAAACGATACCGCTATTAAAATGAACAGATTTTCAACGAGAGCCATTTTGATAACTCTTGAAAATCAGACTTATCACTGCATTATTGGTACAACGTTTCAAAAAATGTATTGAAAAATAATGGTTGTGTGTAGTTAAATGATTTAAATAAATTATTCCGCAAACTTGACTAGCCTGAGTTTAAAAAATAACTGTGACGGAATGAATGAAATTCAACGAAACGCTAGTGATAGAAATGGCATAGAAATAAAGAAAACGCCTTCAATAGGCAGATCAGTTTTCAGTTTACGGATCATTTGAAATTCATACTATCTGAGCCTGGAATTGCCGTAGCCGGCCGCATCAAATTTCATATATCATATGAAAACATGTATTCAACCCAAAAATATATTGACTGCGGGGCATCTGCTAAGCTTTCATTTGTTGCAATGGTTTCCAAATGGTAAGCCATAATTAAGTATACTAGCTGGGAAATTTTAAAATAATTTTTAGCATGGTGCTATTTGTAAAGAATATGATATGCTTTTATACTAGGAAAAATAACCTAAAAATATATAATAGAACGTTCTTCCTGATTGTCTTGATTCTTTCTATTCATCGCGCTATTTCTAATTTTTGAGTGAATTAACTTGATGCGGAAAATAAACGTGTTTATTAAGTGCATTTCTGATGGCGGCGTGGAAGGGATAAGGTTAACACCTATGCCTGTGCAGTCAAGAAGCTTCCGTGAACTAGCAGAAGTAGGGTCACCAATGACATTAAGTATGTGCCGACTTTTTGAGATGAGTAAACTGAGATTAGATAGGTACTTCTAGTTTGTGACGTACTCACATTATTACAACCACTGCTGGGACCGGACCAAAGTCGATTATTGGTCATGAAAGTCCTGCAACAACATGAACTCGAACTCCAAAAATAATTCTACCTCTTCAAGTGCCAATTACCGTATTAAATTCTCCAAGCGCCACTACGTCAGGAATACGAGGGACAAAAACATTGCTGATGTATTCCTACAATTACTAGCGCCTTTACGTTGAAGAAAACCAGCACGAGTTTTTTGTAGTCGTGCAATTAAAATTCACATTTCAATCGTTTAAAATAATCGATTTAATTTTAGTCCAATTGTAAGCATCTTGTTCGAAGTAAATTTGTATAAACACGGAGTGCGACTTGATTCAATTGCCGCAATACAAAACAGCTGAGATAAAGAACTTGTTGTAGATTTCTTATTCTTTTGAATAATTGCATTTCGGTTAGTTTTACTTGGCTTGGTGCTAATTGCAGTTGGTATGTAACTGTTTTGTTCAAAATAAACTGTGCTGGACTCTATTACTAGTCAAGCTCAGAACGATGCTGTTATAAACGGAGTAGGGCACTGTAAGGCTGTAAAACGACATTGCCAATTTTGAGCTTCTGAATCTTTTTTTTACCTTTCGAAGCCTGTTTTTTCTGCATTTAAATAGTTAAAATAAAGGTTTCTGGGTTTCCCCGACTGATCTTGGAACGGAGTCGGAATTCCGTTAGATTGACGCGGGAGACCTTATGACCTACCCTAATTGGTCTAAATAACAACCTTAAGAAGGTCCCAGGAAGATACCATAACTATGTCTATTTTTTAAACGGCGCGATGCATGGTAGAACTCGGTTTGCAATCGACAATGGCGTCTACATTGCGAAAATTAACACGTTTTATTTATTGCTCAATTTTTTCACGATTTTAATGTAAATATTTAAAATTAAAATAAAATCATAATCACAGGCTCTTAATAATTACTTGTGCTGGCTTTTCCGACTACTAACTCTTGTAATAACTTCCACGATCGCATAACCGATCGCAGCAGATGCTAACAGACCAATGCACAGGTAGAGCTTGGTCTCCATGTTGATTCTATTTGCACTGACGTATACAAGCAAAAATCCGAGTGAAAGCCACAATCCAGCATTGCTGAAAGCAGCTTCTCTTGTGTCAGAAAATAGTCCTCCGTACAGAGCTAACAAGAAAGATAAAAGCTTAATTGCATTTGATTATTATATTTACGAATTATAGCTTAGGCAACTCACCTCGAATTTGCGGTGACCAAACGCCATCCGCAATGCCCCATGCACCGGAAATTAAAAAGAATACAATTGGCTGAGCAGGATTTGGCTGCCATTTTAGCATTGTTACAAGACATGCTAGATTAAGGAGAACGCCAGTTCCGAACACTAGCGGTCGTCCAACATACTGCATCACTTTGCCTGTCATAATTGACGAAATTGATGCACAGATCCCAAAACATAGCATTACGAAGCCAATGTTTTCAACGCCCCAGGCGCATGAGATGTAACCCTGCACAATATATTCGGTTATTAATCTGATTCTGGAAATATCTAACACTGCCATCTTTTAAAGACTAATTACCACAGTAAACTCAGCTCCAATGAAGGCTTCTTGAACGCCAGTCCAAATCGATAAAGGAATCAGAAGCGTCTGAGACGGTTTCTTCCAATGTTTAACTGTGGCAATGAGTAGTGAATACCATTTTTGCTTGGTGACCAATTCTCGTTCATTCTCCCCGTATCTAGTCAAACAAATTTTAATTGCTGTTTTTTCTTGTTGTGTGGATGATTTCTTAGCTTTTCATACCTCGCCAATGAATCGACGGCGAAGAAAATCAGCAAACCGGCAGCGACTGAACAAGCCACAAATATTCCTGTAATTAACTGAATTTTCGAATCGTGTGGACGTTCCACGACTTCGTTAAATTCCGTTTGAGTATCGTTGTTGAATATGGTTGGGTCAACTATTAAATTAGGCCGAAAATTGGCTCCACAAAGATTCAGGTTAACTGCTTTGGGCTGATTTGTCTCGTTTGTTAATATGGATTGGCTGGATAGAGTACTGGAGAGAATCAACGATGAGATGAGGTTTCCCCAAACTTGTGCCGAGTGAAAACACAGAAAGAAAATTCCAAAGAATCTTTGTAGTACTCTTTCTGCTGTAGCTCCAGTTAATTTAGCATATTCCTCTGAGATCTAAAAATAATTAAAATAAGCTGTTGTTCGAATAAAATTTTAAAAAATATTATATTTCCTAATTTTTACCAGAGTTATGTATGTGCCTTGCGCTGCCCAGAGTTGAGCCGCACAAGCTCCGAGTAGTATTCCAGCAGGAAGAAGCGTTTCTAATCTGGGATAAAATTGTGCTGCTTGATAGACAATGTAACCGGATATAGCGACAACAATTGTTATCTTGCTTTTTAATTTCGCCAAAAAGAGGGATGGGAATAGTAGTGAAGAAACCAGATAAGCGACGTATAGTGCTGCTAATGCATCCAATCCAATTCCACCCTATTGTTTAAAAAAGAATGTAAACGAAATAGCCATAAGGAAAGCACAAGCCAGAACATACTTTACTGTTGATTGAGCTCTGTAAATTTGCCATAGCCATAAAGGCTGTAAACAAAAGTGTGAACGATGTTCCAAGGGCAAGGAGATTCCTGAAAAGCCGCTTCGATTCATTTGCTCCATATTGACCAGGGATTATCGGATCTTCAGATGACCTTCCATGAATTTCTTCTTTTCGTAGTGTATTTTGATCAAATTTGCCGGCCCCATGTGAAGCACCCATTTTTGAAAATTTTCTTATTCAGTGACTATTGTGCAAAGGTTTAAGTCAGAGCAGTACCACCTTAAACTTCAGAGCACAAGCACTTACACGAGAATCCTAACCTGCACTAATGCTCCTAACATTCAAGATCTATCAAAAATACTTGATGTATCCCTACTTCAGCAAAGCTTCTAAAAGTAAAGTATAAAACACGTCGCACAATATTAGAATAATAGCAGGAGCCTAGGGTAAGCTCAATTAAAAAATTGTTTTCAGGGCTGGATAACCAGTTTGGTGACCATTTGCTGGCTCAGAATTGTAAGGATGTGACTGTAATAAAACCCAAACAATGTCGTGAACCAAGATGGACAAGCATAGCAAACTCAATAACAAGCTGATTTCCACCTGATACATTTTATGCTAACACATGCAAATAAGTCAGCTCGGTCAGGATTAGTAGTGATTTCTGACACTTCCTTGATTTCAAGTGGACTGGGCAAATACTTAATTAGAAAATTGGTGCTATTATATCATAAATGGTCAAGGTTAATTTCATATTAATTTCATTAGTCAATTAATCCTCATCTATGACAAACAGAACAGAGCACGTGCTGAAGTTTTTATTTTCTGACAAGCTGTTCTGTTATATAATAATACAAATAAGTTTTTAATGTTGTTGCTCAGCCTCCGGCCACGGCCTACCTTCATGTATTTCGTAGTAAGGAAAGGCATATGGGTCATGGGTAAAGTCCATGTTTGTTTTCCTACTACGAAACGCAGTAAAAGTCATTATTTTATGATTTTAATACTAAATTGGATACGCCATATATTGATTCAAATAATCAATAGAGTGTCTAATGAAAACGGATCGTTGTTGATTTTTTTGGCAATTTTTCTATATATGAGTTGGATACATAAATAAGTGCTACCATAATGATAGGGTTAGGGTTGAATACCATTTTCACCTGCTTATGAGCATAAACTACGTTACGTTCCATGCGTTTATTCTCACCCAATTATTTGTTTCGTAAACCAATCTTTTGTCAAAACAGTTTAATTAGTTATAGTGCTGTTTAAACTTACGCTCGCAATGAAGGTGTTGCCTTCGAGTAACGGACTACAGTATAATTATTTAGTCCTAAAAGTCGCTGCTTACCTAATAATTTTTTTGTCGAGTTAAATTATTTTTTAGCCTTAAACCTTGCATTACGGTAATATTGAATTACGAAACCATATTTTAAATTTTAACTCTTAACTAACGTGTAGGGTTTGAAATGCGATAGTTGGTGAGTTAAATAAAATTTAGGCAATTATTTATTCCATCTGTAGGTTGGGCTAACTGTACTTGGCTAAGGTTAGGCCATAATATCCAGGTAGGTACCTGTACTTTTGATAGGCTTATATAATTTAAATGGATTTTCAAACACCGAGTTATATCCGGCAACCGTCATTGAAAATTTAATTACACGTTTTTGACAAAATTCAGTCTTACAATTTGAACACTTAGGTAATCGCTATTGAAAAATCCGCTTGCTTTCGAAATTGAAGTTCTTATGCGAGTTATGCACAGAACTATTTTCTATTAAGCTTTGCTTAACGTAAAGCCGGCGTATAGAGAACTATGTTAACGTATTATAATAGATGTTGTAAATTTTGCATCTTCGGTAAGTCCTAAAAATGTCAATAGAAGCAGGGTTATGACTTATTATTCATGTTATTACGCATTGGAAATAATTGCTCGTGGTGCATTGCGTAAACAAAGAACATAATTATAGACTTGGACCTCTTTTTAAAGTACTCATGAGTTAAATACTTCATTTTCTGTAATAATAAGCCGTTGTAACGGATAAAAGTAGACGGACAATAAGAAATGGTGAAATGAACTGGGACAACTGTACTGTGGCATGTTGTTCATATTTGGGAAGGTTTAAACGCGAGTTTTGCTCTGCTGATTGATGCACTGTGTAATGAGACTAATAAGTAATGCGTAAACAGTGCATTTATCCGGGTTTTATTGCGATTCAACTAGTAGATTAACGAATCGCGCAATTATGAATTTAAATTATCACGAATTTTTGAATTCCTATAAAAATATATAAATAAATTAACATCTAAATATATTAATATATATTTAAAGTATTACAAATAATTCGTTTAATCTGATATTATAATGCTTCTAGATATGATCGATTACATTGGCATAAAGTTAGGGTCATCAAAAAAGCGCAAGTTGGCAGGTATATAAAGGACAAGGAATTCTGATAGAGGAAAGACGCCCAGTTAGTGAAGTCTATTCTTCAAAATCAATGCATTCGTTAATAAATATATAATACGCTTTCTTTCTAATCTTGTTTTTGACCTCTGGTGACCCTTGAAGGGTTAACCCTATGCTACATATTCTAAACAGCTGATACACATGACCTGTCATGTTTCATTATAGAAAAACTCATGTTTTTATCTCTAAACATTTAAGAGTTATCATGTAAACGGACGGACAGATAGATGGATAGATAGACAAGCTATTCGGATAAAGTGCTCTACTGTCGTCATCCCTGAGATTTTATGATTAACACGTTCTTTAAATGCTCAAACGCAAGCGAGTAAACTCGTCTGCCAATTCTTCGACAAATGAAACCGGGTTGTTCCTTTGAAATAGCTGAAGTCTAATCGATTGGAAGGGATAGATCCTAACGTTGTTAGGATCAGCTAGTCCGTTCATTTACAGCAACCTTTTCATAATTACATGTTTATAAAAAAGGTGCATAAATTGTTGGATATTACCAAATGCAAATTTAATTGAGTGTGAAAATTTAGAAAACACATGTTTATACAATTCTTAACTTTTAAAAATATTATTTTTGCAACCTGACTACAAGGAAAGCTAGGCGTGTCAAATACTTAAGCAAAATATGAACTTGCCAACTACCTTCAAAGTTATTTTCCGATTTGAAAAGTTTTAATAAGGCAAACATAAAACTACAAGTACAACAAAACAGGCACTAAATAAGCTCAGTTGTCGTTTAGTATCCGAATTTAACCTTAATGTTGGTAATAACTGCTCGGTTAAAACCGATTTCACAATGCTAACAGATATTGAACTTAAATGCATGCATTGGATATATTCAGCTATGAGCAGCAAGCTGAATTTTTTACCCCTAAAATGGCAAAACGGAAGAATTTTTGTAATTTTAGAGCATGGTAGAATTTACAACGCGTTGATTTGTTTTATTCTTTTACTGCATTCAGCATATTGCTGCAAGCATCTTACTATGCTCACTGAATTGAAAGACATAAACAGCTGCATTTTTCAGACCGTCTTTTTCCTTCGATACTTCTATCACGTTATGTTCCGCGTGAATATTTTTCTATTTAAGTCGGAGATGACCTGGGTCGTTAACCAAGCTTTAGCCATAAACTCGCTTTGGGGTAAGTCCGTCTTCTTTTCTCTATATTATTAGGAGCGACAACCAGGAGCTGTTTATACGAATACACTGTCTGTCCTTCTGTAGGAAAGAGGTTTGTGCATCGGTTTACACGATGAATATTGTCCGGGCTAATCTCTATCGGACATAGCGGTCAAGAGTATCAAAAAACTCGAATATGTGTTATAATTGTATTTGTGACTTTTGAGGCCAATTCAAGGGTCAACATTTTGTTTTAAGGAAAGGTGCTGTATGAAAGTGCTGTATGAATTGAAATCGTTGGCGATTAGGACAGGGTGGTGATATTAGAATGAACCTGTATACCGGAATATTTCAACAGCTTAACCTAATAATTCATATTGTGACTATTATTTATTAAATATTTGAATATATTTAAAATAATACGATTTTGTTAAAAACAGGCAAAACTGAAAACCCGAGAAAACGATCAAGTTCAAATAAAGTTCGTGACTTGTTGTTCGCCGGTACGTTACGTACGGTACGCCGGAGTTTTCCTGAACTCTTCTTTTTTCATTTATGTCGCTAAAGATGACATTTTGGCGTTCGTCAACATTCAAACCCGTTTTTTTAATCTACCGATTCCCTCATTCGTCGCTCTTTGCATTTTAGAGTTTATTCTTTACTTAGACTGTATATCCACCGGTTCTACCTGTTTCGTGTCAATTCACGTGTGTTGCTTCAGTATGAAGTTCTGGCTAACCCGGATATGGTAAGAACCCTTAATTATATATTTAAAAATATATGGATGCATTTTTAAGCTTAAATATATGCTGCTAAATTTTAGCAAAAGAATGACGAATTCAGAGGACTTAGGTGAAGATCCTTTACAGCAGCTAGCTGACCGAAAGAATAATGAGGTATCGCGGGATCTAAATTTTGAGCACAGATTTCAACGT
>VNWX01000587.1:0-20254 GCA_009869905.1 Ceratophysella communis | reverse complement strand
CAATGGGAGGCGACAATACAGTTTTTAACATGTAGCATAGGAGGCGACAGTTAGGAGGCGACAATGCAGCTATGCATTGGGAGGCGACAATGGGAGGCAACATATGAGGCTCCGCTGGGAGGCGACAATCGGGTAGTCAATGGGTTTACTTCAACCCTTTTTTTTTAAATGCAAGTATTGCAAAACAGCTACCACTGCTCCTCAAGCGAAAATGAATTACCCAGTTCTTTCTAGTATTTATCTTGGGGTTTAATGCCATACCTACTTGTATTTTTTAGTTTGCAACAAGTTGTTCAAAGCCACCTTTACTGGGATTCATGAATCTCGATCCATCGTTTTCAATACGTTGTGTGGAAGTTAGTGATGATGATGACACCGGCGACACTATAGGTACGTAGTGATCATCAGTAAGACCGTAATATCTACGTGTTTAAAACTTGCGTTGGATGATGGATATAACGACGGACGGACGAATTGTTGCAGAAACTAACGTAGTCCGAATCCGAATCAAGATAAACCCTCTAGGCGAAATTCTCGAACAATGCAATGCTTTTTTGCTTGTACGAGAACGCAAATGCCCGCCTATTATACGAAGTTCTAACCCAATGCTAAGCTTTGAAACTGCTCTGATCAAAAAAGCATCCTATAGCCAGCTAACTACGTCTAATCTAACTCGCTACAATCCAAACTGATTTTTCATCGAAATATTTAGGAAGTGTGCTGCGAGGCTTCCTAACGCTTGGCAAGCGAGAGCCTGTTGGACGACTACCTACTTCTTCAACGTGTTTTAATCTCCTGAAGCTACCTAATTACGGCAAAAAGGCTACCCTGAGGGACAAACTTAGATATGCCATTACGTCAAATGTAGGATTCGAACTATCATAGGCTTGACTCAGGCAAGCTATCGTACTCCATTCCGCCGTCCGATACCCACCACCAGGCCCAACTTACATCCCAACTGGTGACTGGTCCGGTGATGAACAAAAAAGGGCAGAGATCTACTATCTACTCTTGTACGGGTTTGAGTTTGAGTCTAAGCCCTGATTCACTAGTAGTTGTACGTCGTCGAACTTACCAAGGAAACCCGCATGCATAACTTCGGATGAAGTACACGTGTCTGTTAATTAGGATTATATTCAAATTACCTGATTTTTGTGTATTGTTGATAAATCCAATGCATCGCAAGGACTAATGTATAATAATTTAAAACGTTGCTGATCGGAGTGTTAAGATAAACGCAAATGTCGATATTTTAGGTACATTCCTAAATATTATTAAAATTACCTGTTTTATAAGTTCAAGAAATAAAGCGGAATGATGTTCCAAACTCAAGAATAAGCAAATCCGCGCGTCCAAGTGTCCAAGCAGTCCGCAAGCAGTACAGGTTTGTTGCCATGTATTTTTTTAGGTTTACTGATATCGAATCGAAGCGTAGAATCAGGATTGTGTTCACCACTTTTCCGTGGTGTGGACGCGGACGTGCAATTTAAAGAAATTGGAAAAAATGCTTACAAACTGTTGAATATTCAGAGACGTCTTTCATTTAATTTGTTATCACTTAAATGCATTTCAAATCTTAACTATTACACCCCAACAATAATATAAAGATAAACAAAATGTTTGTCGCTAGACTAATCGAGAATTAACGGAGCTTCGTCTCAGGAAGCAAGTTACTTTCGCCGGAATACATGGACGCAAGATTTCGAAGTTAAGGTTTGTAGCAGTCTCCGGCCGGACTCGGGATACCGTGCAGAGTACTACCACTACAATAGGGCAAATTCACGAGCGTCTTGTAGTGACTAACATATTGACGCCCTTCAACTATTTAACATAACCACACAACACTGCCAGAACTAATTACAGAATGTACACAGCTTCCACGGCAAAATGACCCAACCGAAATAACAACAACATAACAAAAATATTAACTGTAAACACTAACCGGAGTAATAAGACTAATAATAGCAGCAATAAAGAGAATAGTTATTACAAAAATGTAATTAATGGCACGAGAAAAAATGAAAAACAGGTAGGCAGAGTTTACGAAGTCACAAAGTCCAATTTCAACAAGAGGGGCAATCTGCGATACACTCGTATGCTCATAACAGCACTCAAGAGCAGGTGTATCCCAGGCTCCCTAATTAAATTACTTTCGATTGAGAAGCCTTAACATCTCAACAACCCCTGCTGGCGACTTCACTCGTCGCAGTTTTTGGAAAGCGTTCGTGCTTCAGTCTCAGCTAATACTGCAAAACAGCAGAACTCATTTGTCACTTGACAAGCCTTTGTTCCCCAAGCAAGAGTAGCCGGATTCTCAACTTTCACCGAAATGCACTACTGACGCGGACCACGACTAATTGAACTCAACAAGTAGCAGCTTCTCAAACCCAAGAGTCTTAGACACAGTTATCAAGCACTGCGAACAAATGCAATGATTGAAACCTATAATATGCCTGGAAATGCTTGTGCTCCTTCCGGGGAGCAAGATTTTCAAGACGTCCCGTTGGCGTATTCTCGTCGCAGAAGCAGGAGGTACTTGTAATCAGCATTCAGCATCACAGCAGTAGAGCTTGGGTTCAAGCCTCGTTGAACTAGATCTTGTTGTGATTGGGGTACTTTCACCGAGATGTGATCGACTCGATCATCTTTCTGAGCATTGGTTCCGGCTGGCACTCCCGAGGATCACATTCCATGATTCCTTCCTTGCCCACACCTGCAACCAAATTTAGTATTAATCACTCACGACACATGAGCACAATATGAAAACAAAGAAAAGAGAAGGATACATCCAAATCCAAACTCTTCGTCTTCTCACAGCTTTTAAACTGTTGACTTCCGATGCATTAGCATTATAAATAGTACGCAGTACAGCAATCATTAGGTGGGAATACGAAGCATAATTTAAAGCTTGAAGAAATCAAACTCAGGGAAGCTGGTCCTTTTTGGACCCTATTGGTTTTGAATAGGTACTTTTGGAGTTGGAAGTTAAATTTAACACAGTAAAATTCTAGAGATATCGCGCAAACTTTGCTCGTATGTGTAGAGAAGTCGTTTCAAAAGTGTACCGTGAGCGGCATCCAGGATAAATTATGAGTTAATATGATAGTTTATGCGATTGTTTACGATTGCGGCTACATATCAGCGTCACTTTGTTTTACGGTAATAACTTCTTATAAAAGACTCTAGACGTACCTGCACTCTAGGCATGGTCCAGATGTAGCAGTGACAAGCTGACCTGCTTCATAGTACTCTCCTTGAATTTCACAACCTGTACCTGATCCAGCGAGACTGGACGGGGCTGAGCTGGGCTGTGCTGCATTGTTCATTCCCTGGTTGTGATAGTAGGACGGCGGGAGCAACGTTGCTGTCGTTGTGTTCCCACTTCCCACTGGGCACTCGTATCGAGGACAACAGAAACCCGGAATCGGTTCTTCGTAGCAGCCCGGAATCGGCGGTGGGCAGCTCTGCTGAAGACATATTATATCACCTCGGAAGCAAAAGCAGAAATCGCATGGGTCATCCCGCGGAATCTGCTGCGCCGACATATATACTCGAGAGTCGAACAAGCATGCTCCGTTTGAAGGAGCAGACGCGGACTGCGTCGGAGAAGGAGATGCTGTTGTGGAGCTAGGAGTGAACGTGACTGGGTACTTCAAAGTGGTGTTCATTTTAGGTGTGCTCTCCGTGACAGTACTGGTCTGGTTGAGTGTGTACGAAGGAAACGTTGGGTGCAGCGTTGACGGTTGGGCTTCCTCTCCTTTGCTCGGCAAACTTGTTTCGGTTTTGTTGTTTTCAGGAGAAGAGTCGCTGATAGAAACACTTGAAACTGGACCTTGAGCAGTATTCTGGATTGGCTTCACAGCGATAGCCTCGGTAGTTGAGTGAACTTCACTCTCGGTACTGATGGAAGTTACCTCATTTGATTTCTCAGTCACTGCCGTGTCGACTTTAGGGATTGTAAGAGCGGAACTCTGGTTCTGTGTTGGAGTCGCCGTGATTTCAGCCAGTACAATAGATTCCGGTGAAGCGGGTTGTGTGGATTCCGGCGTCACAGTAATGGATGCATCGGTAAAGTCTGAAAAGTGAAGAGAACATTAGAACGGCTGGAATATGGCAGCCCTATTCATCCGCTTCCTGAGCTATGTATTTCAACTACACGGACCATTTTAATGAAAATGACACTTACCATCGCAATTGTATTTGGGACAGCATTTGTTTTGCGTATAAACTGGTTTGCACTCCCCAAAACCGCGTGGGGCAGCCGGACAATGCACCAAGAGACAATGAACAATACTGTTCTGACAAGCACAAGCTATTTTGGCAAGATGTCGAGGGTGGGATTCGAGATCCGTTGGGATACGTCACGCCGTCTACGAAGCAGCTTCCCTCTCCAGGAATTCGAGTAAATTCCGGAGTGGCGGCAGTGCTGCCTTGCTCCTGCTCATCGTTGACTTCAGGCTCACCTGAAGTTCCAACTTCGCTACTCGTTTCAACAATAGTCGTCGGCGTTGTAGAACCTAAGATGGACTCCACGTGAACGCTTGAGCTGCTGCTCTCCAATCCTGACTCAGGGCTTACAGAAGATGGTCTGGGTGCACTGACGAGGTTTTCGGGGATCAGTGAAGGCGATTCCGTTTGTCCAGAGCCAATGATGATTGCTGGACTTGTAGAGTATTCGCCCTGTTCAGTGGTGGACGTTTGGACATAATCATGAGCCGGTTTCTCACCGGACGTGAAATTTCGCCTTTCTATATCCGTGATCTCATTTTCTGAAATGTGGCCAGATGGTTGTGCTGAACTTGCAGTAACCTGCTCTGCCCCAGTTACCTGATCCAAATTTAGAGCTAGATCTTTGTGAGTTGTGGTTTCGACTGACTCTACACCACCAATCGGGTGAGGGTGCCTCCGTCGCAGTTGCATGCGTTGGCACAGCACTAGAGGCACTTGCCAATTCAGATTGAGCGATCGGACTTGTTTGCGGATACTCAGTTGCGTTTTCAGTTGAACTTTCTGTTGATTCGATAGGAGTTATGATCGGTGATTTGGTTGTTGCAGATGCCTGAAGGGTACTTTGGTGGACTGCAGCTTCGGTTGTGATTGCCGGTGTTGCACTCAATTCCTCAATGGCGGCGGATTCTTTGGCAGGTGTGGATGACTCCGCTACGCTGGGCTGTGATGTTTCAGGGATGACCTTAGTGCTTTGGCTACTCGATTCAGTAGATTCTTCCGATGAAGTTGAGGCTTTCGGGGATTCGGTGCTGTAGAAAGGTGCCACTTCATCCATGGCAGGTGCTGCTTCTGTAGATTCTTGAGACGGCGTCTTTTCCGGTTCTCTCGACGCTCCAGAAATTTCAGGAACTGAACCTTCAGTTGAAGGCTGAGGAACATCAGTAGGTATCACCGGCGTCTCCTGTACATCTGGTCGTTCGGTACCCAATGCATTAATATTCACTTGAGAAGATGATTCGAACCCGCTCTGTGGCTCTTGCGTCTGGCCCTGAGAGAGTGGCTCTTGCGTCTGGCCCTCAGACAGTGGCTCTTGCGTCGGAACCTTAGACAGTGGCTCTTGCGTCGGAACCTTAGACAGTGGCTCTTGCGTCTGACCCTGAGACAGTGGCTCTTGCGTCTGGCCCTGAGACAGTGTCTCTGGAGTCGTCACTGATCCAAGCTCATTAGATTCTGTCGTAGATTCGGAGCTGGGGCTGACGTGAAGTCCCTGTGACCCGCCAATGTGAGTTAGGGACGCACTGATATCCTGAAGACCTTCGCTAGCCGTAGCAGGGTATTCTTCCGTCGAGTCATGAAAATGAAGCTGAGGCGACTCCTTTACTGTCGATGTTTCAGCTAAGTTTTCGATTTCAGGGGCGACAGTTGGTTTGAATTCTTCTGTTAAGGTAACAGTCGGCTTTGGAACTTCTATCTCCTTTACTGTCTGTGCTTCCGCTGGCTTTGGTGTGGATGCATTGCTCAATTCGGAGTTGCGGTCTATGGTAGATGCGGTTGAAAGGCCTACGTAGGATTTTGTCGTTTCCTGTCCTGATTCGTCGCTACTATCAGACACTACTGAGGATTCGGATATTTTCACGCCTCCACTGACATTAGAGCCCTCTGTAGCTGTTGTTTCGATGGATGTCTCTTCCTCACTCGATACAGGAGCCTGTGAAGAAGCTTGTGCAGGCTGTGTAGGAGAAACCGAAGGGGTCGTTTGTTCCACGATGTCTTGTTCCTGCGAGACGCTGTGGCTTTCTGTTACCTTAGAGGTTACGGATTCTGTCGGACTAGCTATTTCAGTGACACCACCAGCGGGTAGAAGATCAGAATCTTGATTTATTGTTTCAGTGCTACTGATAACTTCGGCTGTGGTGGTATTACGCTCAAGATTTTCTGGACGAGCTGAACTGAGTTCAAGAACTTTATCCTCTGCGCCGGATCCAGTTGAGAAAGTTGATTTCGAAGTCACTTCCACGACGCTCAACGCTTCGGTCGACGGACTGTATTTAAGGTCATCGACAGGTGAAACAGTGTTTTGATCAATTTGGTCGTCTGATAGTGCCTGAACAGTTTGGGCTACTGGTTGTGGTTCTTCTGTGCTGGCTAATAGTGCTTGTGTGGTTTGATCTATTCCTTCGGACTGTACGCTCTTCTCCGTTTCCGAAGGCTTGTCCGTATGCACTTCTTGAATCCTATCAGTACTCGTTCCCACTTGGCTCGACGTATTAGGTTGAACTGGGTTTTCTGTGGGTACCTCGGTTTCGGTGTTACTACTCGTAACCATATCCACAACCGGTGTGCTCTCTTTGGTGGTTATAACAATACTCTGTGTTGTAAGCAAACTCTCTGTTTCGGCAATGTTATCATTCAAAATACTCTCGGTAGCGGTCTTCTCGGATAGACCAGACGGTATTTCGGCTGAGGTGGACGCTTGTATTTCTGCTTCGACTGGAATTCTGGAGGTCTCAGAACTGGTCAATTCTGTGACTGACTCAGTTGAAGTCGTCAAATTGAGTTTCGAGCCCTGAGTGGAGAGCGGTTGAACTCGAACACTCGTGTTTGTCTTCGAGCCCTGCTCAAGTTCCGGTGTGAATAACTCATTTTCCACTGGAGAAGCGGTGGAATATTGGTTTTCCACTGTTTCTCGAACAGACTCAGTTGAAGCTTGATGCTGATCAATGGTTGTCTCGAAGAATCCCGGTAATGTAGCCGTCTCTGTTGCATCATTATTCAAAATTGTGAAGCTCGCGGGTTGTTCCGTTGATTGGGAGAATAGCGGGGTCTTCGTCGTAATTTCAACGCTGGCAGGTTTGGCCGACGCGGACTCAAGGTTCGCACTCGCAACGTCAGATTTGTTTTGTAGGTTCTGAAGGTAGGTCTCAGTAGACTCTGAAATAGAGTGGTCAGCTGACGAAGTTTCTGTACTGCTCTCGGCCTGACTTTTCACGGTGGACGCAGTCTCTAGAAGTTGAGCAGGCTTTTCGATATGAGTAGTGCTTTCATGCAAATCGTCCAAACTCTGCTCTGTCGAAGTTTCAGCCCCTACGTCGTCCGCTTGACTGGTTACTGGTTCGACTGTTGGGGGATGCTGCGTCGACTGATTGGCCGTAGGTTCAGATTCAGAGGAAATAACAGGGCTTTCTGTAAGGCCTTTAACAGGAATCTGGGTGGATCCTTCCGCCAGAATATCTGATGAGCTGTCACTCAAGCCCTCTTCATATCTGGTCGTGGTACCCGGAGTCTCATTGGGTCCCACAGTACCGTTCACGACTTCCATGCTCAGAGTAGCCACTTTAGAAGAGAGTTCAGTAATTGCAGCCGGTGTAGTCTCAACAGTGATAACTGCTGACATTATACTCGACAATGAGCTCAAGTTGCTTGGAGGCGTGTCTACGGGATAAAATAAATTTAGAATTAGACTGCTTTGCAGGCAACTCGTTGATTACGTGAGCAATGCTAACACGTAAAATGAAGGCGACACTAAACAAAAACACGGATGAAACAGAAAGTTCAGTCAGATAAAAGGACGCTGTGCTAAACTTAAATAGAGACACGAGCAAACGAAACTAATTTTCTATGCAGCACTCTTAAATAAAGAGGCACTAGCAAGACGCAGCAGCAGTTTCAGCAGCGTTTGCTTTTGATTTTGGATGCTGCCTTCCAAGAAATGTCTTCTGTTTACACAAAATCAAGAAATTTGAGTGGTCTAAGGGTTTTCTTAATCTTGTACTGATGTGAAGATGGTTTTCTTTAATTTCTATCATTTCCAGCCATCGAACCACTTGCAATCCGGAACTCAATTGTAAATCAGCTCAACAAACTCATCCCAGTTTGAAAGGACAAAGAGAAATGAACGCGTTTGAAGTGTGAAAATCAGCCCCACGTCTTGACAACGCCCCGGCTGGGTCGGTATAGCTTTCGAATATCGGATCATAAATACCAGTATTGCGAATGAATTCTTTAGAGACTAGTAGGTGTGAAATGTGAATGAATGGATTACATTAGAATAAAATGAATCCGATTTGTACAGAAATGTCGTTTGTACTAGTCTAGAAAACAGCAGCGGGGAATAACAGTCACTGAGATTCGTTAAAAAGCCACATGCAACGTAGACAACAACAAAAAAGTTGACATTAGTACAGAAATCATGTGGTTGTTGAAATATTACCATTGAAACTCAAGAAATACTTTCTATCTTGCCTGGGTGGATCTGAAAATGATTTAAACAGTTTAAATCAAATTAAATAACGGGAATGAATACAGAATTAACTGCATACTTTGAAACAAATTTACTAAAAATTAGGAATATGCCTTAGAATTTATGTCTATAGACGTTCATGCATGATGCACGAAGCACCGGCACTATAGGACTGCGATTCCACCGTGTCTGGGATACTGGCATGTATCGTAAGAATAACGTCGTAAAATAAGCGCGCGTTATTAAGGCTCAATCAATATTCTGGTGATATTTTTGGAACGGAATAATGTTTAGAATTATAGAGGCGTCTGCTGTGAGTAAAAGTGGAAGAAGAGTGTATCAGGGGCAAGGGCTATCAACTTGTTCACGTCACAGAGAAGGTAATTCGAAGCATACTTGAGAAGTACTTACGGCAGGAATATTGCTCAGGACAACAAAGACCAGTTCTGGGTGGAACAGCCGTGCAGTTTTGACCAGCTCCTTCAAGTGGACTCCCGCATTCTTGCACTGCACACACAATCTGAAATCCAAAACCAGGTGTAAATTTTGCGAGCATTCTCAATTCTAGAGGTCTCATTTAAGATTAGTGAA
This sequence comes from Ceratophysella communis, assembly GCA_009869905.1. Taxonomy (NCBI): domain Eukaryota; kingdom Metazoa; phylum Arthropoda; class Collembola; order Poduromorpha; family Hypogastruridae; genus Ceratophysella; species Ceratophysella communis. Next base: position 10,974 of record VNWX01000587.1, on the reverse strand, counting down.
GAAATTTGTTATATTTGCAAAGAAAAATCATAATGTGTTGGCCTTGCCTCTCCTCTCATGCAGTAGCAATGCTCACATGGAGCTTCTCCAGGTGTTGGGATCTGTGACCCATCATAGTAGAAGTCTCCATCTCGGTAACATCCCCCAGGATTCGGGGTCGGTGTGGGCGTGGAAGTGAGGAAGCTCGAAATGGTGCTTGTCAATAAGCCAGCAATCGTCGTTGTTTCCAGTCCGAGCGGTACTTGGCATTTGTACCGGACAGGACAGCAGACTCCGTATTCAAACTCAGGCTCACAGCCTTCGACATGCAAAATGCATTCCTGCATCACACACGCCGTTCGGTTTCGAATACAATAGCAAAGCTCGCATGGGTTCTTGAAATCTACGTCAACTTGAGCACCGTCCGAGTAATATCGATCTCCGATTTCACAACCACGTTGGGACTGAAGGGACCCTGACCCTACCACTAAAGCGGAGCTGGGCGTGGTGCTGCTGGTGGTCGAAATTGGACTCATTGAAGTCAACAGGGACACTGGCACTGTCCAAATACACAAATCATGGTTAATTTATCCGTTAAAAACAAGCGAATTTTCGGAAAATTTCCATCAAATTTATATTGCATACCTTCCGGACAAGTAATTACAGGGCAGCATTGATCTGCTTTTTTCTCAATTGTGCAGTCCTGGCCAATTGGTTTGGTGAACGGACAAACCCTCAAATAGCACATCAGCATTGAGTTGTGGCATGTACAATTAAGACATGGCTCGTTCGTCAGAATTCGATCTCCCTCGCCATAATGATTAAACATGTAGTAACATCCACCTGAAATGTTTCACCAATACTTATATTTCGTATTATCGCTTAGATTTCACTTTAAAAATAAAAGAGGCTCCGTTTGGCCGGGAAGATCGAAGGGAAATGTTTTGCCGTTCGTTAGTATATATGTACTGGTACTGATGTATGTACATAGCATCAAAGGAAGCCAAAAACTCTGCCAATGATGGCCTTTGAGGCCATGGAACATGGATTTAGAAGTTCACTTCTGAGCTCAACATATTCTACATCTTGATTTTTTAAGTTTACGATTCAACACAGTCAATTGCTATTACAGATACTCAAGCCAAGAATCGATTTTGTTTTGTAGAATCTCGATGTTTAATTTTTTTTAAAAAAAATGTGACGCAGTCCGGAACTACGATTGATAGGCACCATTATTTATAATTTTCCAGATCAAATGTCTGCTGATCAAACAGAAATAGCTAGAAACTGTAGCAAAATGGTTTCTCAAAGATTAGGCATAGCTTGGCTCCTAGTACTCACCTTGGTCTTCTTCTTCAATAGTTGGAGCTAGAAAAATAATAAATAACAAATATTAGATTCATGAAAGTAATTTTAAGAGATAAACCACAAGGACTATCTGCGCTTTAAGGACCGAGATTTACGTTAAAACGTGCAAATTTAAATCAGACAACAAGAGAACGAATCGGGTTATGGCTGTGATTAACTGAAATTAAAATTATTTGAATTTGAACGGTTTATCCAAGTTTTTAAATAATTTTGAATTTTTGAATAATGTTTATCCGTAACCAAAATGTTTTCGTGCAATGAAAACATAAAGTCATATAAATTTTTCTGCTGCATGGGCCTAGGCTGAGCCTAGCTGTATGCGACCTTGAATTTTCAAAGAACCTTGACCATTGTATCGTCATTTGATTTGATCTTTATGTATTGAGCATGCTATTTATCTTAACTTCGAATTACAGAGCATTAGGCAAAACTTACCACACCAACTTCTTTGCGACCCAAGGGATACCAAGAGTATCCACACCAGCTGAGTTCGTCTGGTGTTCCATATCGAAGTGCTGAGTTTAGATTTCGGGTTAAACTGACGCCCCATGCCAGTATATTCAGTCTGAAGGAGCCCTGTGAAACAAATTATTCAAAACACTGAAATTAACAAGCATTCCTTTAGGAAACGGAAATTCTAAATTTAATTTCGATTTCCAACAAATTAGCTTTCTATGCGCCTTTTTTTTTAAATCTGAGTTTTGTGCATCCTGAGCATTTCCAAAGTTGGCTACATGCTTAGCCGGTGAAAAGAACCATGGCAAGTTGTTTCAGTGAGCGGCGAAGGTCACTGCTGCAGCGGCGAACACTGAATTGTCTAGCAGGGTTACTTATAGGAAGCCACATTATTATCTCACTAATGTTCATCTCGAATGACGAGCTTGTGAGGACGATTACATGTTTATCGCATGTAAAATACTTTAAGTAGGTATGTGTGTGAATAAATTAACATTGATGTTGAAAATTTGATGAAGTACCTATTTAAGAATAATGGACTAACGTTTTACGACCAAACATAACCATAACGGCTCATTTAACGACCAATTTCCCACCCGCGAACACCCGCTTGATAATAAAATGGTTTTCAACTCCTCGGTGCGGCGGATAATAACTTTCAGTAATATCTCTGTCTATTCTATCGCTTGTGAGAATTCTAAATGCCGGAGTTCTGCTCAAAATTTACGAGAAACCCAAGTGCTTAATTTAGAAAACAGTTAAATAACTGATCTGTTAGAATTAAACGTAGAGTAAGGCAGTAGGTGCCCACACGGAAGAAAGCTTGTTTATTAAGACAACGGGAAGTTAACCCGAAATAATTTGGGTTAGGGTTGAACAGTGAATTCAATAGTCAAGGCATCAGAAAAATTCAGGACCCCGGTCCCAGTCACAATTTTACGAGTTGTGATTCATGTATGGTCATAAACTGTTTTGCGTACGTCTGCTTGCTATCCATGATAGCAACTCAATCCGCTAGAAATGCTAATTAGAATGAAATTCTAAGAGTGCTTCATTTCATATGCACAAACTCAAGTCATTCTCTGCAAAGATCCATCTCAATCCCAAAATAAATTAAGATTGAGATTGGGATTTGATTTGGTGGTTCTTTCAGGCGAGTCCCATGTTCGGCTGAGGGACCATAGAAATTGGAGTCTCTATTATGCGATTATTACTGTGCTTTTTCTTGGGAGCCGAGCTGTTGTGGTTCATTCAAGAAGTCTTAATTACCTCGACGGACACTAGGTACATCATTGTGTCGGGCCCGGCTAGGCGACACTACTCCTCTGGCAATACAATTTTCACACCGAACCGAAGCTGTACATTTCATGCATTCTCGCAGTGTCATTCACCCACAAATAGTAATAATATACACCAATCCCAAACGCTTCCTGAACTCAAATCAAAAAGTCCACACAAAAAATTGGATGAGATGGACCTTCACATGCTCCGAGCCCCAGCCCCAGTTTTTCCGTCATAATCATAATCCCGAAGAAAAAACTTTAATTTTTGCACATGGAATCCAGAAACCAGTTTTTGAGTCGAAGGATCAAATCAACTGAAAACAACGCTCAGGTCCATGTAAGTCTAAGTTTTTGCATCTCGGGCTGTTGGGCCGAGAAGGTAGTAGTTCGATGAACTCTTCTTTACAACCTCATTTTTTCTCATTCCATTTGATCCCCGTATTTCCTCTTTTATTGTTTTTCCGCATGTGAATAACTCCTCATGCCTTGTTTCAAATTGATTTTTCGTTACCTCGAGCAGATTTCTAAAGAATAGACTCGGGAAATGCAAGAGCTCATGGACACTGACAAACAACTCGGATTCCTTTTTGCGTACGACACGGCGTCTTGAGGCGACTTCTCGTCAGCTCAGTCCCCGACGACCAGAAGAGTTATGCAGGCCTGAAATTCCTAACAAAGCCGTTATGGACGTTGAGGTGCAACGGAACTCGATCTCTCACTACATAAACACCGACTTGATGTTACTATCAATTTAATCCATGCAACAATCCGGATGTGTAAATAACATCACTCAACCAGGATTCAAAAGTCCTTATACCGTTTTCGGCCTATTGTCCCACAGAATTTCAAATAAGTATGACCGATATCAAGTAAATTTTGGCAATCTAACCAATTTCAAAATACAGTTAACTTTGATGCAGCCTTTTTCAAAATCTACCTAAAATGTTCCTTAGTCCCCGATGAACGGAAGAATCAACAGGAAGCGCCATGAAAAAGTTTTGGGGACTCAAAATTTCTTCCCTGCATGCATTGGCAGAATGAGCCCATATGAAATCCGCTTTGTCGGAATACAACTCACTGAATTTTTAACAGTGCTCCATTCAGATATATCTGACAAATACTGTACTACCTGCCAGTGCAAGTACTTTCAAAACAAGGTGCTTTGTAAATCATAAATACTTACAAACCACCGTTAGAAAAGCTTAAATTTTTATGAATATGATGTCCCCAACGTAAAGAAACGATTTTGCTACAGTTTTGGGCTCATAAATATTTGCATTTCACTAAGACCCACCGCATTTTATAGTCAACTGCACAAATGTTATTCATTAAATTTGCTTGACAATTTTTCAATTGCAAATTTATTTGATTTTGTAAGTTGGTATTTTTTTTCTTATTCAGATATTGCAAATCCACAACATTCGAAGCGATACCAAATTCCTGTCCGAAGTACGGTAAACAACTCTTGGCTACCTGACACCTTTTTCTGTGACAAATCGACAGCGTCACCTTAGGTTCTGTGTCCTTGTCCGAAGCATGTCAATGAAGTAACCACGGACTAAGCAGGGTAATGTGTAATAATTGCCTATTTGCTCTTCTCTAACGAGAACAGACCAATACTCAATCAACAATTGTCAGTAACTATTATGCAAGATATTTTGGTGACATCGAACTCGCTCTTATTACGAGAAGGTTAGATCAGTATATTAATTGATGATGTGAATAAGAACTAGATCTAAAACAGAAGAACGACAGAAAGAAATTCGATTGCGATACTAACTGCACGTGTTTTCGAAACTCGTATTTCAGCAGGACGGAAGTACAAGTTGCGGTTCAATGTGTCCGACCGTTGGAAATACAGATACCTAAATCTGAGACTCAGTCATATCTCAGGATGTTCCAATTGAAGCAAATGTCATTGTTTTAATTTAAAGGACGAAAGGGGGAGAGCATTTTTGTTCGACATTCTATATTCGCGCTCGTTAAACTAGTCCTCGGTATGATGAATATCCCTTCGTCAATAATTTGATAATAAAATATTATTTGGCACCAGGTTGGAACCAGAAACTTCCGATTTATACTGATCTTGAGCTTCAATGACATTTTTCGTGATTGCTACAAGAAGTACTTAAAAACACTCGAAACGATTCTTTTCTGCTATTTTTCTATCAGGACGCGCATAAGAATGACTCGGTGTCGAGATAGCATTGCATAACAGTGAGAGAATTACTTCTATCGAACTCGTGTTTTCGGAAATTTCTGTTCCGTTAAATGCGCTTTCAGAATTGTCAACGCTCATCTGCAATTACCCTCTTTTCAGGCCTCCAGCTTTTAACTCATAATTTTCTCGGTTTATCTCGATTTTACTGCCAGTTAAGTACGTTTATTACAAGGATTATCCTGCAGACGGACGCCCACGACCATCACTTTGACGCCCTCATGCGCTCTTAAATTTACTGCCGTGAGTTCTAGCCCCGACGAGTGAGTTTATAATAATTGTCGTCAGTCTGACCCTGGCTAAAAGTAGCAGCAATCAGATCATAGCCTCTGCTCGTCCGTCACAGGTTATTCAAATTGTAGCAATTAAATCTACATATTACGAATGGACTATATGCAAAAAGAGCACCTTGTAAATAGTAGTAATGGCTGAAAGATTCTAAAATCCACTTTGGAAGCCCGAGAGGCGACGCAGTGGTCATAAGCCAATATACGACGGGAGCTTGCGGGAGTACTAATTAGACAATACGAAAATAGGACTAGAGCTGAATAGAATAGAAAGGTAGCAGGCAGAAGCATTGGCAGGAAACCAGTGTCCCTGACTGAACCAGTTTCTAAGGTCAGTACAGGTTTAGAATTGACTTGGGTGGTGTTTGCTCGCTGCATGGTTTGAACTGAGGGATGCGGCGTTGCGGCTCGTTTCCATTTCAGGTACGTTTACTTTTGAAGTTTGTGTTACTTATTACCTCATCTGTTAATTTATGCAGCTTATTAAAAGTAAAAGTAGTTTAGCTCATGGTCTCTGCTTGCACAATCTGGAGTAGTTGAGTGGATTTGCAAGATCGATACAAGGGTGCACCAGACAAGGATCCTTTACCGGACTGATCGTTGTTGTATTTTGTATTGATAGATCATCTCTATATCCACTAATCATGTATGCAGGACGCAGATTGATTCTAGTCATCATAACTGCACTCAATCTCAAGGAATTACTCGATGCAAGTCTATTTGAAATAAGTATTGGACTTCTACGGGGAACGTCCTGCAGGTGCCCATGTCCGGAAAAACATAGCCAGTCAGCGAAAAGGAAATGCAATCCTTAGTGTCCCGAAAAGCCGACTTTAAGAGTGGATAGGATGCTAGTTCAGTCATTACATTTCCGGTCCACGGAAAATGTTTTTTAGACTCTTTTTTTAAGGTCCATTTTGATGTAGCCTTAGCCATTTGTCTACTGAAAGCTACGCCCAGGTTGTCGAAAATTTATTCTTTGCTTTAGACTCATGTTCCGACAAAGTTATGCCCAAGGTCGTGGATCGTGGAGCATTTCTTTGTGACGTTTTCGCGAGTAAATAAGCCGAACACACCTTCACTTTGCGTGCAATTTGCACCGGAAACTCCATACCTTGGCTACTCGCAAAGGACTAATGAGTCGAAGTTGAATACCTAACCTAGCATGTCTACATAAAGAAATACTCAAAAATGAAGGTAAAATGTGCGAACGAACCTCCGAAAACTCACATATTTATAAAACAATAGTTGTTAAACAAGAGGCAGGGAAGCATTGTTCTAGAACTAGAAGTAATACTAAATCTGGATGTTACGAGTTTGCGTTATTGGGCAGCCGCAGGTCCCAAGTATGGAACAATAAATCACTTTTAATTAGACTACGAGCAGGTGCTTAGATGGTTCTGGAGCAGATATATGAATGCTCAGCTTAGGTTTTTACGGTGAAATTACACATGTTTTAAACGGTGAAATGATGCTAATGCATTTTGAATGGTATAAATAGGTACCTATGGTTGAAATCGCAATTTGCGAAGCTGGATTACAATCGCTCGGAATTGGATTTCGGGCATACGCCGTCCCATTCCAGCCACTCAAAAATTTTTGCTGCCTACTGCAACTGTCTGCCCGATGATTGCCAACACGATGCTTTTTTGCCGCAGAGAGAGGAGCGGATCAAGCCGAATGGAAAATCGGCAGTTGTCTAATGTTTTAAACATGCGCTTCTGTACTTTCTGGAATTATTTATTAGAAAAAAGCTTGCTGGACACTTACCTAAATTAAGAAGAGCGTGATAAGACTCTCGGCGTGGACTGGGGTGTTGAGTGAGGGTAGTTTTGGTTGATTGCTGAGGCCGCCGTTGTCAGGTCCGGGAAAGAGAAGTCAATTGTCCGGCCTTGTCATGAATGGAGCGTTGTTCACTAAAGTCTACGAACTGCACACTCCTCTCAGCGTCTTAACCTTAACTGAACACGAACACGGAAGACTACTGCTCGAGCATCTCTCCTTAGTCAAGTGCCTTGATGCTAGAATGAACAATGATTTTTGGAGACGCTCGTAGTCACCGAGCCAGAGTGATATTCTTCCTCTTCTCATCTCAAGATGCAAATAAATGTGCATAGCTAGATAAGCTACCTGTAGCTCCTGGCCGTGGTGGCCAAGTCCAACATTGCTTCGTGCCATTGCGTTTCCCGAGAATTCTGGGCACTGGCCGCCCTGAACACAATGTACAGGCTTGAATAAAGGATCATTACCACTTGCAAAGATGGGAGATAGGAGATAAGAACCGCTTCTTCGGTAGACTCGTATACCTCCTGTCTACGACCAACATTCGGCTGCCAGTCCCAAAACTACTTATATATAGCTACTTCTGATGATCATGAGCTCGCCAGGTACCCACAGAGTTGCATTTAGAACCTTCTGTACCTACACCTCAGCTCACTAATTACGGGATTAAGGTTTTACCAGAATTTCACACCCATTTTGAATGAGTTTACAGAAAGATAAATTTTGACTCTGGACGGGAATCTATTTTAAGCCATTTTTGAAACAGCCATAGCTACGGAGCGAAGTTTTCATCGAGCATCGAATTTGCAGTCGGTCTCGATCTCGGCACAACAATGGCAAATCTTCAAAGGTTATTACCACTCCATATGACAGACAGCCGGGTTTTTACACACCATGACCGCCTCTCGCTTGCTTCTAATTATCAGGAAGCACTTACCTATATGATTTTATAACGGGTTTATATAGTTATTTCAGACTTGTTCCGGCTCGGGAATTGTGGACAGGGATCAGAGAACTTAAAATAATTGATAGACCACATGAGACGAGACGATGGCTTACCAATACCATATGTCCATCTCCGTCCAAATTTGTTTTTGCTCTGCACAACTGAGAAGCATTTATAGCAGGATAGGAGAATCAATTGAAAAATAACGTTTCTGGTGCCATTGGAAACGGCAGTGGTACACATATATTTTCGGGTTATCTACGAATCCGTGCAGTTTAGCCCAGGTGTTTACAAATTCGGTCGTTCCGCCATTATATGGGGCCAGACCGGTAAAAATAGTTATCAAGACACCCTGGTGTAGCCGTAGCCCACATCGCGATAATGCTAATCTTAAGTGAATTTCACGCTATGCTAACCTTCATAAATAATTTCGAAATCGAAGACCTATTTTGGACGAGATTGGAGTTTGGATTGGATATGTGGACCGTGGACCTTGAGAGAGAAGCCGCCGTCGAAGCAATGCCGACTTCGGATCTGTTAAACCGAGCATCAGCCCTACTTGTGTCGGATCAATCACTGCTACCATTGTAGATCGACTTAAAGTGATGTCCGGCCATTTTGCCTTAATTTGTTTGTTTTTAATCAACGCCTTGCTTATTGTTGGTATTGGCTTTTTGATTTGCTAAGAGATATCACCGCTCTCGTCCAGGTCGTAAAATCGTGTGTACAATTACAACTCCATTATGGTTTTAAGTTAATTAAAGAGGTAGGCATAGTAGAGTGAGTGGTGATTGGTGGTCTTGAGTTCAACTGATCTTGAGTGGAGGAAATTGTGTTTGTAAAAGGAACTGGCCACTGCTGACTGAGTCAGGCTATGTAATTGACCGGTAATGGTCTTGGCAGGAGCAGAAGCATGGTACATCTTCGAATGTGTTTACGGAACTGTCATCATGTACTATTACGAAAATCATGATATCATAATATCATAGTTCCTTGAGCACGTCGTGTTCGTGAGATAACCAATATTTTAATGACATGAAAAAGCCCAAGTCAGCCCAAGTATTTTTTTTACTCATTTTCTGACAATAAATAGGCAACAATGCACTTCCTACAAGTAATCTTGGCCATCAAAGGACAATACAAACTCAGGTAGGTATTGTACGATTGCATCATACGTTAATCGTCTGCTCGGTCTCTCTTTGAAGCACTTGCTAAGCAGTCAAGCATTGTGTGCAGTCATATGAAGCTATAGAGGAATAGGTCGACCGCAACAATCTCAAAAAGCGTTTACACTTGAACGTCATGGCTTGCTTATCACTGATAAAATGATGATTACACTCATCTTAAGTGTACTGCTGTTCAGAAGACTCACTTTCAGCTTCGTCTACTGACAATGTCGCTATTTTTATTGATGGACGAACGGGAATATATGGAAGCAGAGACGTAGACAAGATTTTAGTCAGATGGGTGTAAGGTTCGAGATCTTCTCTGCGTCGCTCAAAAGTATTGACCGGAAAAGAAACATGAGCACTTCGTATAGTGGCATTTCGATTTGTAGCCTGGTAAGCTCAATGCCAAGGTTATCAAATATACAAACGTTAGGCCCTGGCTTACAACCAATGGACGAAGGTAATTACTGGCCATAAGTGTCATGCGATGATCCAGGATATTTGTAATAATGGAAATGGGAAAGGATGGGAGGAGGGCAAAGGGTGATGAGATGGTGCTCTGGACGATGCAGGAAAGTCAAGCGGAATACGAATACCGTGCAGAAAAGAAGTGAAAGCTTGCGAAGTGAAAGGAAAGAGACAGATTGATTAAAATAGGCTTATAGCTTGCTTAGTTGCTTCGATCGCAACTGATGGGTGATCAATAGTGTGTTTCTTGTCACCGTGAAGAATTAAGACACATAGTCAGCACCATTTATGAGGTGCCACCAGATACACAGTCACCATCCATAACCACTCCAGCACCGTTTATGTTCTGACTTGTACTGAAGGTCGACAATTCGGGAGTCACCACTTCCCGTGGAATTGGCAATGGCGACCACAGTTATTTATTACAAATTTGCTCAAAATGAAATCAATTTTCAGTAATAATCATAATCAGCCAGAGTTCCAAGTTTCAACCAACCATAGAGCCCTAGGAATACTATTGTCGAAGAAAGGTCTCAACTCAACCATTAGGCTACATTGGAATAATTGATTTAAGCTTATATTTATTTTAATTGCCTAAGAGCTACCTACCTAATATCACCCGATTTTGATAATGTAATGAAAATGAGGCTGTGGGTGGATTGGGGACAGTCAATAGTGAGCTCTACTACTGCTTCGAATAATTCGTTCTTCGACTTGCTTGTAGCTACGATTGTGTTCACAATCGGATTAGAAATTAAAATATTTGTTCTGCACGAGAATTTGATTAACAAGCAGCAAAGTATGGCATTCATATTCATAGAAATTCTAAATTCTTTTATAGAAATGATGAGAATGCAGACAAATTCTAACAAATGAAGTTGATTTGATCGTACGTCGTTGCTCGTTGCTGAAACTTTACTCTCACGTATCCATTTCCAATGCAAAGGTAAAACCAGAAAAAAAAACTGAACGAAGCTCAGTTGGAGTTGAGATCGAGATCGAGAGATCTAAACATACC
>VNWX01000586.1:0-20264 GCA_009869905.1 Ceratophysella communis | reverse complement strand
TAACAGAAACTCGATATAACTGAGCCGTGAATTTCAGCATGGGGGACGTAAGTAGTTAGTACCTACATTACCGGATGTTATGTATTGGGACAATCATTTTTGCTTGACCATACCGTTTACAAATCGAACTTTCTTTCAGACGACTGGAGCTAAGCCAATTGAAGAAATATTTACATTTCAAGCCAACACTACATTGACCGATCTGTCGGCCCCTCCAGAACAGGACTTGTGGTATCCACGTCCATGTACGGCAATCGTATCTTTCAATCATGGATTGCTGGCCAATGTCCATAACTCCTTGTAAGTGCGCATCATAAATAAGAATTACTTAATACTTGCCGAGAGAGGTATTCGATATTCACTCATGTTTTGAATTGACAGTGCCATGCGAGTTCTGCCAAACATTACTGGGATTTACATTTATTACTCATCAAACCTTGCGTCCGACTTCGATCCGCTTGGAGTTTATGTTACGAAAATGAATTTGATGATTGGTAGCATTAGTAAGTTGTCTTCGGGGGGTACAGGATTTCACACTCGTGAGAATATGTCCATGATTGCGGCTGAACAGCCCCTGGAAACCCGTTCGGGAATGGGAAATAGGTATCAAAAGTACTTTTACTTGGACTCTACTTCGTTGGAACGATGTCGCAATGGATGGGATTCCCAGGCAAATGCGTTGAGTATTGCTGTGACAGTTTCAAAGCACCCGGGTAAATCTTAAATTCCTTCCTAATCTTCAACAAGTTTTTATCCAACATTAAATCGTTTTGCAATTACAGCTGTTGCCAACTCTGTGAATGCGGAGGTTTACAAGCCAGATGCTACTAAAAATCCTCCATACTTGTTGGATATGCGGAAGTACTTCTTATCTTCAAAATTTTCGGATTTATCAATCCGCTGCGAAGAAGAAAATTTCGCTGTTCACATTTTAGTTTTGAGCCGTGAGTAATGATTTGCATAAACTGAAATCAAATCACTGTTTGCGTTACAGATGGAATCATAATAATACAAAATTATTAAATATTTTTACAGATCACAGCCCAGTTTTCGCCAAAATGTTCGCACACGATATGAAGGAATCAAAAGAAAAGCTTGTGGAGATCAAAGATGCTGATTCGAACGTTGTGCGAGAAATGCTCCGTTATTTCTACACTGGCGAAATTGAAAACTTGTCCGCTATCGGCTTTCAGCTCTATCAACTCGCGGATAAATATCTGATTGACCATTTAAAGGAAGTGTGCATGCGATCCTTGTGTCAGAACGTTCATTTGGAAAATGCTCAAGACATGTACTGCTTAGGACGAGAGAGAGGAATTGACGTTTTGGTTCAAAATGCGGAAACTGTTTTAATTGCGTAAGTTCATTTTGCACGTTTGCGTGCTGTAATTTTAAATCCATAATAAAATAATTTCCAGTTAAGTTTTGAACACAATTACCTTTGATTAATTCTGCTCTATTAAATTTCCAGAAACAAGAAAGAGCTTTTCAAGAACCTCACTCAATTTCAAGCTTTACTGAACGCCGTTCCGCTTCCTATTGCTGAAGATCTCTTTAAGTTACTCTGGAATATTAGTTAAATGAAACAACAAGTACTCAGCTAATACATTGTATGTAAAGCTATTGAAGTCAAATATTTTGATAATTTCAGAAAGGCCAAGCCACGAAATATTTAATTGTACAAATGTATACACAAATCTGTAAATATAATATCGTAAACTTATTTCGAGAAAAGGTCAATTCACAAATTATTAACGTCTTATTATTAAATTATTAAAATTGAACTTCAGTTTTGTTGTGCCTTCCAAAAGTTCCCCCGAGAACAACTGGAAGCTGATCATCAGCAATGAATTTTAAAAGGTAACGTCTCCATTCGGTCTTGTCAAATCTATACGAGTAATCAATCGCATAACACAAGAAGTGAAAACACAATGAATTTAATATTAAATTCTTATTAAATCACTAGGTACCCAAAAACGTAGATAGAATCCCGACTTTGTTGGGACAAAACCGGTTTGATTGCATTCAAAATAAATTCATAGCTTCTCGGTGCTGAAATACAATAACATAGGACTAGAAGAATATTAGGTTTTCAAGAAAGGAATAAAAGAACAATTGGTGCTAACCATTGACTAAAATCATCTTATCTAAAATCCAAGGGTAGTAGTTCTCGTAGGTTGTAAGAAGCTCATGGTAAAACGGAATACCTATCGGAAAAATTAAGATGCGGAATTTTAGGTTCAGCAATTGCAGTTTCATATCTTGTAGATCAGAAATGAAATACATGTTTTTTTTTCAAAATTAAAATAAGGAAGATAAATACATAAAAACGAGTCATTTCTTCATATGATTTGCTTTTTCACTTACATTGGAGGCAAGCATGCTCTCTCAAGTTAAATCCACTGAAATCGATTATCATGATGCCCTTAGTAATTGACCTCCCTGTTGCAATTGAAGCTTTTCTCATTTCATCAATTCCGATTTCAAACAACTTGTAAATACCCAGCTCCAGTTCTTTAGCTCTACCAGCCAAAATGAGTCTCCTAAAGAGCCAGTCGGTGATTTTGATCGTGGAAGCTTAAAAATCGGAGTTAATTGCAATATTTTAGGCTTAAGTTATACACTAAAAATCAATTGAAATGCACAATGTTTGTAATACTGTTTTCCAGGTACCTGGTTGTCCCATGCGGTCATACGTAATAATGTATTTCATTAGCTTTTCAATTTCAAGTGTCTTGTTTAGAAGGGTGTCTATCTTGTTCTGCTTCCGCCAATTTACCATCTACAATAAAATTGGAAAACAAATGATCGGTCAATCAATCCATTCCCGTAAAAATGTTTATTCACCAGTATAAGCTATGCGAGCTTAATAAAAGCAAGGTTTGCGGTCAGGTTACCTTTATAATTTGTTGGCATCTTCTATATTCAGATTTTTGGCTGGAATTACATAAATTCAATAAAATTTTAAGCATTTGTGTAGAAGACGGATTGCGTTGTAGTTACTAGATAGTAAACAAACTGAATAACTATTCTAATGCTGAACCCCTAAATGCCTAATATTGTTAGGTTTAGGATTTACCTATTACATTGAATCTTTACGGCAAGAATTTATCAATCATGAGCTTAAACTTAAATATAGTTTTCACTTATATTTAATTCTGTAGTTAAAAGTTGAATCTTACCTCTTAGAAAACGAATTAAATAGCTTTCTTCTTTCATATAGTCCTTGTACAGATACTTTTGGACAACAACTTTCAGCTGCAAGAATATAAATATCCAATTAAAGTTTCAAAATTCTAACCTTTTTTTGCAAAATTTCCGAAGTTAAGCATTTACGTTATACTTAATATTTTTAAAACTTTCATAGTCGGAGATATCTCTAGTTCCTCTCTTCTTCCACCACTGAATTTTCGTAATGTATCATGACCGGACAAACTGTCCTGGTGTTTAGCGACCTAGATACCTTATTTAGTGCTTCCCCACATAGCACAAGCTCAGAATTCGCTTAAGCTAATCGCTAGCTTCAATCGCTGTGCTCATAACGTAAGCTAATAGCTATCCATGAGATAGCATTCCTCGCTGTTACGTAGCTCACAGCGATTTCTCACTTAATTCGCTCTAAATTCGCTTAGCTAATTTTGAGCTAGCATTCGATAGCTTTTTGCAGTTACGAATTCGTTGCGATTTTACAGCTAGGCTAGCGAGTCTCAATTCCCGCCCATTCCTATCTCGATCGACCAGCGACTCAATCGCTAATTTCCGGAACGCAACGGCTTACGTCAAATCCAGCTTAAGTTGTGAATGTGCTAAGTGCCAGTCCAGCCAGAGTTCTCACCAGCACCAGTCAAACAAGAAGCGCGTCAACTGCAATACTACCCGGGTGATGATTCAGTTGCCTGTGACCTGCTGAAGACAACATGGGACACAAGGAGCGTTGGCGGTTAGCAGTAATTGACGTTTATCATCAGTTTCAGTAAGTCAGTCCAAAGTGATGAAGCCCTAATTTATTATTCTTATTACCTACACAATCTGGCTCTGGCTACATATGCTTATACAACTCAAAATTCTTGTGTTTTTTCAGTGGCCTAACTGACGAGAATGCAGCGGTTTGGACTAGTGGACTGAAAACCAGAGCACCCACCTGACCCACCCACACATATGTAAGTGACTAGAATAAATTATCCGAAGAATACATAAAAAATAAAAGTATCAATTCCTTGATTTAAAACTTTTGAAACCCGTTTTTCTGTTTCCAGACCCGATGAAAGAGGATTGTCCCCCTGAAGAACTACGTTCTGCGGACCTTGAAATGCCTATCCCCGTATCCCTCAAGACCCATTCGAAACACAATTACCTACACGTACCAATTAATTATATATCATTTTTTATATTTAATTATTCGTTTTTGTTGTTGTTGTACTTGTTCATAATAAAAGTTGTGCGTCAAGTTCAAAATAATTTGATATGCAGGTATGTATTTCA
Organism: Ceratophysella communis; assembly: GCA_009869905.1. Classification (NCBI taxonomy): domain Eukaryota; kingdom Metazoa; phylum Arthropoda; class Collembola; order Poduromorpha; family Hypogastruridae; genus Ceratophysella; species Ceratophysella communis. The sequence goes on along the minus strand of VNWX01000586.1, from coordinate 15,782 downwards.
TTTTTTTCAAATCTGGCAAGGTTCGCGCTTATTTAGGATCAGCGCTAATTAAGGGCGAGGCAAGCGCTATTATCGCGATCCGACAGAATTTCTAGCTGGCTATTAGCCCACGATGAGCTGTCTCTGGTCGTTAGCGATAGCTACGATTAGCTAACTTCTAGGCGGACATCAAGTCTCTGTGTGGATAGCTAATCGACAACTTTCCTAGCTAATAGCGACTCACTCGCGATCGACTCGCTAGCTATTACCGCTAGCACTAGTTTACGATTAGAAATCGAATCTCTGACTTTGTGCTATGTGGGTCAAGTAATTTTCTGGAAATCACGAACCGCTCACAGAAACACGATTTTTTATGCACACCTTTTTATAAAATAAACAGAATCCTGAGTAAAAGAACAATATTATGAAGCCTTACAAATCCTTTTGTTTGTTTACCTTGAACTCTTTATATATTGTTCGAAAAACCACAGATTGTAACGTGCCGTTGTCAAAGAAATCGCGAAAAAGCAAAACCAAGGCTTTAGATTTCTTGGTTTGTGGGTTGTCGTCGTCGAGACGAGAAAAGCAGGCTTTGAATTCACTTCACTTTCTCCAAAGCATAATATTTGTTGTTATCTCTCCAGTGGCGTGTGAATGTTAGAGGGTTAAATTGCAGAACCTACTGAGCACGTACGCTGAATGCATCTCTGAATTTACATGCATGCCTCTGCAAATACATGTCCTGTCCTCAGTAAATAATGAACTTAAGCTTTTTTTTCCTTCAAATATTCACATACGCTCTGTTATTCGGAATTCAAACGGAAAACGGAGTGGAAGATACGGTTTTACGTGGGCGGGTGTTTCGTACGTGGTGAAATGATGCGATATTTTTATTTATTTGTTTGTGGCTGGTCGTGAGAGTATATAACTTGAAATTCGAGCTGGGTATATTTTTTGCATTATTTTTCCAGATGCAAAATTGAAGAAAACGTCGGTTTTTTGAGCAGGTGAAAGTGCTATTGATCTAAAATTTTGCCTAAACTAAAACTGCATGGCGTATGGCGTGTCGAGGCAACCACGCTAATAACAGCTGCATTCAGGGGCGCTGCTAGGTCTGGCCCGGCCCTGTCTATTTTCTTTAAGAATAGGCCCTCAAGAACCAAATTTCTTGTATAAAAAATAATGATGAGTGACTGACAATACTTTATTGTCAGACCAAATAAATAGTTAACATTAATTAAAGTGCTTACATTCACTGCGTAGTAAATGACAAATTCTAGTATTTCATAGAATTCGAACTTTTCTGATCTTAACCTGTGCTCTTAATTATATCATCAAATTATGTCTCTCTAACCGTATCATGCTCGATAGAAATAATTCCCACATCGCTTGTTCGGCTCTGTTCTGAAGTAAACCTCAAGTAGTTCTTGATTTGATTAGTTTCAACTATGAAAACGATCGCTCGTTTGATGCAACTGTAGTTGGAAGTGTCAGGAAGATTCTAATAGCAAATTATCAATTGGGCCAGACTTTCAAGTTTCTATTGATTCATGTAGAAAGGGAAACACTTCAGAGCTTAAGCTTCATTACAGAAACTTTTTACCTGAAACTTCTTCGGATATTTTGAACACAATGCCTTAATGTGTTGTGTTTTGCGATATCTGCTTGGTCGATCAATTCTAATTTCTCGCCCCACATCAATCGAAACAAATCCGCGTTCTTTCTTAACGACTCAATACCTCATTTCCATTGATTAGCGATTCATAAGTTCGTTAAAAAACTCTATTTCGAATTTCGAATAAGGTTTTGTATTTTCTGGACTTTAAGAACATGAATGAATATAAACCATAAACATTTTTTAGCAATGCTTTTTGTTATTTAATTTAATTCCTATTTAAAGATTTTATTCTGAGGCGGACTGGCCCGGCCCCTACGGGGCCCGGCCCTGTATTTACCTGACACCCCAAGACACCGTAGCAGCGCCCCTGGCTGCATTCCGCATTAATTTGCATTAAATTATGTGCAGAATTCCATTTAATCAGATTCGTGTCTCACAGTCCAGTCAATATGAACGCGAGACGCGACGGTTTGCTCGAAAATAAAGTAGGTAGCTTAAACTTTCTCCGACTCCAATGCAATATATTTTTTGAACAGCGCATGAAAGTATACCACCGGAGGCCTGAGATTTTTAAGCTCCTTCCTTGCCTCCTGGTCCGTGTTATCGACATGCCAGGGAACGAGCTGGTCTGGAAGAAGCTGGAACAGATTTGTGTCATTTTGTAAATTGTGTTGGAAAGTTTTAGTTGGTGAAAGTTAAACCGGTGGAGTGGCTTGACTCTCTGACTTTCCCATCTCCGTAATTGAGTCCCAATGCCTATTAGAGTGCTAGCAGAGCCGTCTTGGAAAACGCTAGGATATCTCCCATTCAATGTCACCTAAGTCTCTGCGAATATATGCCCCATCTTCACTTTATTTGAGAGTTTCGTATAAAATTTAGATTTCTCACTCCCAAGTCAACATCTTTCCCACTTTTCTGCAACCATTTCTTTGCGGGTTTGCGAGAGGACTCAATTCCGTTCGTGCAAGGAATCGTTGAGATACTTCTTCGCAGGTGGTTTTGGACAATTCGCTTATGTCATTTTGCCTGATAGCTCTAGCGTATATTTCTAAATCTGACTCGAATACGTATCTTATCTTTAGGATTTAAAAAAAATAGGTTCAAAATTATTGCAAGCATAAAGTTTTTGAGCTTGAGATCTTTAACAATGTTTTTGCCACTGGAATTACTTTATATTTATAGCTTAATCGTGCTTATTTTGATCATTCAAATGTTGTACATAGACCGATCATTATCAAGTTCTGCTAAACGTCATTATTAAAATTTTCGTCGAAACCTGAGTGCCCAAGAAATACACCATAACCCATAACGAATAAAGAACGTTTGCTCAACGTTTAATTTAGGAAAGCTTAGCCAGACCAACTGTACGAATTGTCGTAGAATAAAAATATAGATGCCAGCGGGTGGTAGCTTCAGCCACCCTGGAGTCTCGATGACTGGCAAGCTTTCTCCACAATGTTTGTCTTAAACTTGGAACAAAACCGAAACTCGTACAAAAGGAATAATATTAGTATTTCTCACCTACAATTCTATTCTTATTTAGACAAGCCTCAGTCCTGAGTTTGTGAAGCAGTATGAAAATAGACCGTGTTATTTTTCCAATACGCGTATACCCGGTATACCTAAGCATTAAATCCATAAGTAAACCGCGTTTTTATTAATATTAACTCGATATACTTTTTGCGATGCAATCGACAATCATATGCTTTATTAAATTGTAATGGATAAAAAAGTAAGTACTACGACTCCAAGGCAATTTGGATGAATAAAAATCCCTATTCGTACTGTCAAGTGTAAAAGCGCTTGTATTGTCCATGCATGAGGGTACATGATATAGGAGTCCGAGTAGTTAATCTGGAAATAATTGTGCATTTTGAAGTCAGGTTTATGAGGTTTAAGATCTCACCTAACTTGTTACAATTATACTGTAAACCTCATCAGTGAATCTTCATCTACTCGGATCGAAGACACACACTCCTTTCGACGACAGTTTTATTACGTTTCTTAGTAAGTATTACAGGTCGTAAAGCAGTAGTACCGGTTTGTACAAATATAAATAAGGTTACTAAACTTTAGACCAACATGTGTTGACAGTGAATTTTGATACTTTGTCGTCGTCGTCGTTTTACCATCAATTTGGAAATATAGGATTCATTCTCCTTGAATAGGCAATGGAGAATTCCTTGCTTAGATATAATGCTTTAATTTTGGTTCAAACGGCTCCCCTCGACTCGGATCCCAGTTAAGCCAGAAGCTTCAGTATCCCCAGTTGATTGTTGGTCCCTGTTAACAAGAGAATGGTGACGTGAGTAAGATTATTGCAAATAGCAATTAAAAGTGGTTCAGAATTAAATAAAGACTTACGTGCGATCATTCTCCAGTGTCACTGTCGCAATTGATACAGGATCTCGACCGAACTTGATGGCGGAGTTCTTATAAATAGTTTCAATGGGTAACTCTTCGTCGTCGTAGTGGTTAGCCTTTTTGCTATTACACATAAACAGACATTCAGATTAAGTCTGGTTCAAGTGTTCGCTCAAATTAGGAAAACAATATACTTAAACTAAATGAAATGACAATAGCCATACCAGGGGCAACAATCCATAGATGACATGCTTGATGTAGTAGCGTTTGACCGGGCACAAGATGAAACGTTGATAACTGTGGTTTGGCGAAAGGTCGTAACGACTGGGATCTGAGGGAGGACTTGTCCAGTTGGGTCGCATCTGGTCGGAAAGCGCACGCCGTCTCCCTTGCTCGTGAAGATCGGGAACGGCCAAAGAATACAGTTATCCCCAAATACTTGTCGAAAGTTCTGACCGAGTCCCAAGTCGAAACCACGCTTATCATTCCCATATGCAAAAGCTGGAACCCGAACAGTCTCCAGAGTCGTGGAATTACGGGCAATAAGTGAAACATGAAATCCCCAAAGTGGACCTTGCAGGATTACAAAGATCCAGGCAACCACAAAGACTGCCATTGTTTGATTATATGTTGATGCCAGTCCAGTCCAGTTTCCCTTGCAAGAAATAATGATGAACGGAAATGTAGTGCTAATAATCAAGAGGCAGTACATTAGGCCGTAAGTCACGAACAAAAGGAAAAACTTGTAGTTTGTGAATCCAACGCAGTTTGCTAGCCAATGACAATGGTGGTCCTGAAAAGTAGACAATTCAGACATTAGAGTTTTTCTGGCACGAAATAAGACTGCTACGAGAAAAGATACTCTATTTAAATCCAAGGTCTCCATAATTATATTAGTACACGAACCATTTTCACAACACAGCTTCTACAAATAGAGCAATGATGACAGCGGTCCGGCTTAACAATACAACAGCGACGACAGTACCGGATATCCATAACAGCCATATCAAGCACTTCATGAGGAATTTTCCCGATTTTGACGAGAGTTCGTAAAGACAGTACGGCCTTTTCACGTGTAGGAGTCAACGCGAGGACATGCATACAGTCTGCAAAACAAATGGCATGAGTGATATTTTTGCTTATAATATTTGTAGTACATAGGAGGTAATTCCACGTTAATACAGCAATGGAAGCTAGACTCACCGGCATCAAGACGAAACTTGTCGGGTACTTCCATCGGCGGTGTGGTAATGCTTTTATAGTACGCCCAGATAAACAAAGGAAGAATAATATGGACAAGAATAAACGCCAAGATTTGCAAAGATCCCGTCATGGTTCCGATAATACCGTGAGCAAGAAAAGCGTAGTAAGACCACGACAGGGTACCAACAACGAGCCATACTGCAAACCACTTATAGATCGTTTCCTTACAACAGCGAATGATGTGCGGGTTAATCCGCCGGCAGCGGCACTTCGATTCAGGTNAACAACGAGCCATACTGCAAACCACTTATAGATCGTTTCCTTACAACAGCGAATGATGTGCGGGTTAATCCGCCGGCAGCGGCACTTCGATTCAGGTGCGTCGGAATCCGACATGATAACAATAACCTTGCGTCGCTATTACAGTAAAGGAATCTGCTTCGAGCGAGACCGAGTACTAGCCTATAAAACAAAGAAAAATCAACGTAAGTAAGACTTTGCGGCTCGCCTGAAATACCATAACTTAAACCCGATTATTATTATCTAGAAAAGTAGTAAACCGTAACCTGTACTCACCAGGTGAGCTGACGTTTGTAAAAAAGGGTCACTTCAATCAATAAAGCGACAAGGAAGGTTAATAACGGCAGGTACTTAAAATTTTGATCGAATATGGATGGTTAATAATTAAAAAAACGGAACAAAAAATTTGCGACTAGACAGCAAGAATAACTAACGCCAATTGAAGAGCAAACAAACGCTGCGCTGGGCTGCTGGGGCTCGCTCGAGCTCAGCTGAACCCACAACCACCCTCTCTTCGCCAACCGTTCTCCTCCTCACGACGCCTCATCCCGCTTGCTGAATTCTGTAACGTTAACTTTGTTAAATTACTGTGCTTAATAATATGGTAAGCCAGTGCACAGATGGTGACAGCTACTTACCGCATAAGACAGCACGCATTTAGGTATACACAAGCTTGTAAGATCGGTGAAGCGGAGTTCGTTCAACACGACAGTCTCACGTAGCCCCACCAGTGGGCGTACTGTCACCCCTCGACTTCGGGGACAGGGACCAGGAAGGGGACGGCTCAGGGATTTGCTCATGACATGACGCGACTGAAACTTTGAGTTGAGCTTGATTTCGGATTTTAATTTTTGAAGAACCCGAGCAAGCAGTGCATAAATAAATGGTTCAAGTAAGGGTCATGCAACCTACTACGGTAACGCTCTCATCCATAATCCATAATTTTGTGGTATCCACCCACATCCACCAAATAGTGTGAAGGCTAGTGTGAAGGCTGAAAAGGGAAGTCAAGCAACAAAATACAGGGAATTTCGTAAATTTGGTGGCTGGATACCTGAATAAAGTCGTCGTCCTGCAGATTTCGTGATTTATTTGAAGGCTAAATTAGGGCTGAAATGTGTGCCCGTTGTTGCCCGTGAATGAGTTTTTATTACCAACATAGAAAACTGGAAATGTAAAACAGCAGCAAAAATCAGGGAATTGAGCCTTCTTGGCCGAGTGCAAATACGGAAATAGGAAAGTTGTTTGAAAGGTCAGCATATTGAGTTAGGCTATACAGCTTTTCTAAGCTGACCTTATTGGCTTGATACCATTTCAATTTAAAGAGCAATAATGCTGACGAAAATGGCACACATGCAACATGCATGAGGTGAAAACGACTTCAGTTTTTGCAACGTCTTAAAGACGAAGTAAACTTATTCAACCTGTACTCTACCATCTTCCAGCATCACTGACCTTTGTAGCAGCAATAAACAGGTCAATCTTTTTGCGGTTTTTAAGCATGGCTCCTTCCTGATCTGCTTAATGCATGGTACTGTTGACTGGCCGAAGCAGTTAATAGGTGACTGTGTAGACTTCGTTGACCTATTTATTCATTGTTTTCAATGAATTGTTGACCTTGATGACTAATACGTTGTTAGTTTTTAAGAGGCATATCCAGATAAAAAAAAATCGAAGCAATTAACTCCCATTTAGAGTAAAGGTAAAAGGTAAGTGCGTAGCAATAGCCAATGTAAAGCATTTGAAGCCCACAGCAGCATAGCAGCAGCCTCGACTCGACTGACTTGTGCTGACGAAGCCTCCCGATGGAGGGTTTCTATCGTTCTTATCGGAAATTATACGCGGCGACGGTACTGTACCAAACGGCTCTGAACTTTCTGCATAGTAATTTCGAAGAACCTCTTGAATACATCACACTCTCCGCATTAAAAAACGAGAAACCGAAACCGAGGCAAAACTGCCGTCGCGTCGTCCTCGTCTCATTCGTGTTCGTCGTCGTCGGGTCGGGTGGTAGCTGGGAAGGGGTCGGGTGGATCGGGCAGAAGAGCGGGAGCGAGGTATTTCCCTCCGTCCGCGTCCGTCCGTCCTCATCTCGTCTCTGGCCATTGATTCTGGGTTTCTGGATTTGTGCGAGGGAAACGGCTCGGCTCCCGCCGCGCCACCCGATCCACCCAACCCCGTAGTACCAGCTACCACCGCTACCACCTGACGATGATGTGGAGTGGATGAGCGATGATGAGGTAGGCGACGAGACGACGCGACGGCAGTTTTGCCTCGGTTTCGGTTTCTCGTTTTATAATGCGGAGAGTGTGATGTATTAGAGAGGTTCTTGGAAATTACTATTCAGAAAACTGAGAACCCTTTGGTACAGCACAGTCGCCGCGCATAAATTCCGATAAGAGAGACAGAAAACCTCCATCGGGAGGCCTCGTCAGCACAAGTCGAGGCCGTAGGCCTCAAATGCTTTTTACATTATTGCCTATTGACCGCATTTACCTTTATTACTCTATGTACTGGAATTTATTTTTCATGATACTGGAGGCCTCTTAAAAAACTAACAACGTATTAGGACTTAGGACTAAAGGTTAACTAATGATTCCGAGAAAGCAATGAATGAATAGGTCAACGAAGTCAACTATAAGTCATTAGTGCTTGGGCCAGGGAACAGTAGACCTCAAGCTTTTACGAGCCATTACTTAGACCACAGGAGCTATATATGCACAAAAACCGCACGAAGATTGACCTGCTTATTGCTGATCTAAAGGTCAGTGATGCTAGAAGATGGCAGAGTACAGGTTGAATAATTATACTTTTGCGAAAAATGAGGTCGTTTATTGTTTTAAACTCATACATGTGTACGTGTACCACATTCGTCAGCATTGTTCTCTAAATTGAAATGGTCAAGCTAATAAGGTCAGTTTAGAAGTGCTGTAGATATGACCTAACCGCAATTTCGATTCGAACCTTATAAATTTTTTGAACCTTATTAGAACCTGAACAAAATTTAACGCTCTTTCTAATGGTGTAACTTACTTTCCATTCCGACTACCCGTTATCACGAATATTTTATTTTTTCTGACGACTGAACCCGTTGCAAATACAAGTTTTTGTCGTTTTGCGGACGGTAACGAAGTCATGTAGTCAAATAAATTATACAATTGAACAGAGCGCCAAATCTTGGTTCAGAACAGCTCTTTATGTTGTCAAATTGTTTGTACGAAATAACAAACATTATCCAAAAACTGCTTCGCCAAATACACATCAACCGGCACAGGTATACTTGAGCCAAAATACGCATATTCCGTTACATATATCGTGTATTGATACCGATGCGTATCGCTTTATTCAGAGAGCACAGTTATTGGGTAGGTTCAAAATGTTCGCGCTGAGGTAGGCTTTAAAACGAACCTAACCTAACCTTAAATAACCTAACCCAACCAAAGTTATAGAGCTACAAAGATTCCCGTGTTCGCACACGACATATGTCCCCAGTAATTGTAGTCTTATAAAACATCAGTTCATTGATATAAGCTATGCCGTCAATCTACCTGGACCAGTTTCGATAGTCCATAAAATTGGCCTACCATTTTCAGCTTTTAATGCCGTAATAAATCAGCTATTCGTGAATCGTGAAGTTCCGATGAAAGCACACTCGATAAAAGGCCATCATAATTTCTGTCACAGTTCAATAACGTTGGTCGTCTGATGCTATCCATAAAAATGCCTCTCATGCTGTGTGAACCCAGATTACAGAGAGAGTTTTATGTTTATTTCTAGCGTTGCGGTGTTCTGTATGGAAGCATGGTTAAATCTGTGCCACTGAAGTGGAACGGAAAAGGATTCAACGCAGACATGCAAATGATGCGATTTCCGTATGTGCACCACACTGCTTGTCAACTGTCACCGAGTGTCAGCTTTTGTTAGTATAAATATGCAAAATATGTGCCTGGCTTCAGTTGAAGCGTTGTATATACGTGTGAATTTTCGAAAAGATTCGATTTTCTACACTGGACTCATATGCTTTCTCCGGCTGAACTGCCGCATTGAAAAACGATTATGAAACGCTTCTCAACGACTTCAATCCCCGCTTTAGTGGCTATCATATAATCGTTCAGTTAGGGTTTAGTGATATGCTCGGCTGTCGAAAACCTGGAGCAAACGTAATTCTAACAAGAGCATTATTCTTTCTAGCCCTCGATTCGATTAGCAATAAATAGGCAAATGGACTCATATACTCTCCGCTGTTGGCTGAATTATAAAAATAACATGATGCAATTCTACAAAATTGCATTTGCGCTACTGCAGACTGAGCATTTCACGAAATAAATACTATGAAGCAATAGGTGCAGAATCATAGCAGGCATTATGTAAATTTTGCGACAACAGGTCAGGAACAATTGTCCAGGCGAGAATTTCTCGGCGCTCTACTGTCCACCCGCTCCACCACCAGTTTTCATTTTTCTGTAAATCAGGGTTTTCAAACCTAAGTTCAAATCCTAAGTTTTAAGTTCTAATCAAAAATGAATTTCCTAATCTAAATTTAAACCCGGATTTCAAACATATAAATACATTTTTACCGTACAACTTTTCTTAATTGCTAAAACAATGTGTGAAGTTAGAATTCGCTATTTATTGAATGTATAAAGATGTATCAAGAGTATCAAGAGCACCCCCTCCAAATGGGTCACAGCGAAGGAGAAAGTTATGAACCGTGAAAGAGAACTGAGCGACAGTACTGCCATGTGCTGACACAACCGGGAAATAACCTGTGCTTTCTCCGTTGTCTCCGGAACCGGGAAAGTGGCTAGAGCCAACTCTCGTCATGACTAGTTTCAGGAAGTTTCTAACAGATGACTGTGCTTGTACGCTGAAGCTGAAGCCAAGTTCAGATACATGCCTTTTCGTCGCTTCCTGCTCGTCCTGTCAATGGCCGTGTTATTTACCGGTACGCTGGCCAGAATTTACTGAACAGAGCGGTTACGTTCATATTTACGCGACGCTTTGTCGAACACAAACGAAAATTCTAAATTTTCTGTGTGAATTAGGTCTCATGCTATAGAAAGCATTGTGCTTTCACTCCCGTGGGATTCTAATCGTGGGAGCCAAGGAGAGAGCGAAGTGGAGTTCTTTCCATTGTGCTAAATACTCTGCCGAACGAGGCTTTTTCCATTTGGTAGCCTCTGCTTTCTCTTGAAACACATGATATACCCAGCGGTTTATCGGTCCATTCCTCCTCTCACACACACCTATAGCTCCTCCATGATTTGCTCATTGGTGAGATGTACAAAAGCATTTGGAATTCCGCATGACTCCCAAAACAAAAAGGGACGAGGCGAGTGAGGAAGACGGAGTGACGGAATGAAGTCCCTCAGCAGTTATGAAAGGAATTCAATGTCTTTCCCAAGAACACAACACAATTCTTTAGTCAAAGGAGAGACATAGCTTTTCTCCGTTTTCTATCTTCCTCTCAAGATCAGCCACGCTTCTTCATGAATTCCAAATTCCAAGGGTTTCACACTTCTCATCGCACGCGGCTTGAGGTAGTGGATGTTCATCGACAATTTCAACCGGTTTGAATGGCATTCAATGCGGTTAACATGCTTTATCAGAGCTAGCCGATAATTTAATGCTTAGTTCGTTATTTTGGACGCATTTCTAAAATTTACAAAAAATTATTTTGTAACGGCATTTATTGAGCAAGATTTGTCATGGAACGATGCCTGCGTAGGAAGGAATTCATGAAAGGATACTGGGTGTTATATCAGGATTTATTGTCCGTGTATGGAATTCCTGGGCGTGAGGCTGACTACTGAGCGTGAACCCAGAACTGCCGGTAAGCATCTTGGAATGTAGTGAAGTAGGAAACCATTTTTCTGGGCTCTAATGCCGAAGAGAGTATAAACACGGTATAAATCATCCACAGAACACGCGTTTAGAGACTGCTCTTATGTCTCGACAGACCAATGAATTAATAGCTTCTTCAAGTGCAAACTGATGGGCAGGCTGCAGTGGAAGAAATTTTCAATATTTCTCGAGTAGAATCAAGTAGGTACTTAGGTAGTCCATGTAATTCACTGAAATTGAATTAAATAGGGTCGATAACAAGTCGTGTCTTAAATTTAGCACGCATGCAATCAATCTTAGGATAACGCACCAGACATCTGTAACAGTGTGTCGGCAATTACGTTTAGTTGGATTGGATTGAATCGAAAAGGTTGCACGGTCATCCTGCATTAAAAGTTTTGACTATTAGTAGAAATTAAATTTTTACAGTGAAGAGTCGTTATTGATTGATTTTGATTATTAATAATACTCAGCAGTGGAAATGATATACTTAGTCAAGGCTTTCAAAAGGCCGGGCGTGAAATGTGGAATCAGTACCATTGTGATAGAGCTCTAAACCCTTGATTTTGTAAGAAGGTATAAGGTCTAGGTACTGCTCTATTGGTACATCCGAAACCCAACCGATAATCAGAGTTGAAATTTTGCATAGCTCATCATAAAAAAAATAACAATGGGATTGTTCCAAAACATAAGGAGCTGATTGGACCATAGATAAAAATTGAAGCTAAAATTTAGACCTTAAAATTCGATTATATTGGGAAACGTAAGCTTAGGTGAATGGCATATGCACTAGGATTTCGCTTTTAATAAAGGTCCCTTATTACGATTGAAGAAAAGGTTTTGCAGCAAATAATAGCTTCTTCATTTCTTGGAAGCTTGATTGAGTGGCATTGTCAAATGGAAATCCTAATCAAAATAAATTCATTGAATTTTTGAGTTGAGCCCTAGCAAGGTTTTATTTTTTGCCAAAGCTATATAGGCCTGATATCGCCGGGCTATTAATAAGGTACTTGTACTTGTCACAAGGCCGTTCGTTTGATACTGAAATATTCCATACTAAATTTTCAGGCGTATGATGCGAATCGAAAATTTGAGCATGAGAATTTCGAGCTTCGCTTTGTCGCTGCAATGACTTGTCGCCGATATGAGTTTTCGCTGCTATGGGTTGGGCCGTTACGAGTTGAAGTGGATTCGAGAATTTCTACGAGAGGTCATCTGCAGGCTTAAATTTAAACCTAATTCTAAACCAAAATGATATATACAGGCATGCAGCACTATAGACTCCAGGTATCAAACCAAATTTTCGAAACAAGGCTGCGCTACCCTACAAATCTGCAATGAATTCGAGTTGCACTCACTCTGCTCTTCAAGAGCTCTCAATCTAACCCAAGTCAGAGAAAAACAAGCGGAACAATTGGTCAAAGTCCAAACAGTTCGTTTTAGCCAGTTTTAGCCATTCCGCTGTTCGCTCTTGAGCTAAGCTGCCGTCGTCTTTCCCAATCAATTATTCCCACTGGTTCTGGAATCAGGGGCGCTGCTAGGTCTGGCCCGGCCCTGTCTATTTTCTTTACGAACAGGCCCTCAAGAACCAAATTTCTTGTATAAAAAATAATGATGAGTGACAATACTTTATTGTCAGACCAAATAGTTAACATTAAAGTGCTTACATTTACTGCATAGTAAATGACAAATTCTAGTATTTCATAGAATTCGAACTTTTCTGATCTTAGCTTGTGCAAATTTCTGAATTATATCATCAAATTATATCTCCCCAACTGTATCGTGCTCGATAGAAAGAATTCCCAGATCACCGCTTGTTCTGCTCTGTTCTGAAGTAGATTTCAAGTGGTTCTTGATTTGATTAGTTTCAATTTTGAAAACACTCGTTCGTTTGATGCAACTGTAGTTGGAAGTGTCAGGAAGATTCTAATAGCAAATTAACGAATAAGCCAGAATTTCGAGTTTCTATTGATTCATGTAGAAAGGGTGCTACGAAACACTTCAGAGCTTGAGCTTCATTACAGAAACGTTTTACCTGAAACTCATTCGGATATTTTAAACACAATGTCTTAACGTGTTTTGCGATATCTGCTTGGTCGATCAATTCTATAATTTCCCACCCCACATCAATCCAAACAAATCCGCGTTCTTTCTTAAGGACTCAAGTTTTCGCCTCATTTCCATTGATTAGCGATCCATAAGTTCGTTAAAAACACTATTTCGCATTTCGAATAAGGTTTTCGACTTTCTGGACTTTAAGAACATGAATGAATACAAACCATGAACATTTTTTAGCAATGTTTTTTGTTATTTAATTTAATTCCTATTTAAATATTTTATTCTTGGGCGGACTGGCCCGGCCCCTGCGGGGCCCGGCCCTGTATTTACCTGACACCCCAAGACACCGTAGCAGCGCCCCTGTCTGGAATGCAGCTCGAGTCCAGCATGTCGAGTGGGAGACAAGTGAAGAGCTTCCCAAGTCTCAAGTGGAAGGAAATAATGAAAAGTCAACAAAGAACGCTTCCTTCCCGTCCTGCTTTCATTCAACGTTGGTTCTATGTTAGAACGGATACTAAACAGTCCTCTCAACCTTACTGGATACTTTAGTACATTATTCCAGTCCTGATCACAGACTCCCATTTATTGCCCTTGAATTTCTGTGGAAACAAAATTAGGGAGTCCGACCATTTGCTTATGAAAACACAGAGAAACGTATTTATTGTTTTAGGTCTAATCTTAAACTGTACGGAATCCTAGACTTCGGTTTAGTTACCCAATATTTGTCAAAATCATTAATTGTGCGATCCGAGTAGTGCTACGCAGAGAGATATGGACAAAACTGAGAATGAACTCAAAAATGAGAGAACTTGGATGTTCTGAGATTTAAATTCATTTGAGGTGTCCTAAAAGGAGCCTTATTCTCCTTTTATGGACTAGTGTATAGTCGAGGCGTTGATTGGATTATTGGGTCGGAGAAAGGTTGAAAATCCTGAGCAAAGCCAGGATGTATGCGGAGTGACTGGGATCCCCGAGAGGCTTGTCTCGTTTTTGCTGATACTCCTTGATACCCGGGTAAGGGCAGATGGAGACTAGGAAGACTCGAACTATCTGTTTTGGGAGTTTGGGAAGTGTAAAGCCGGACTCGTTAAAATTGAAGTGTTGGAATGTCCGAATAGCCCTCCCTCGACATTACTATTTAATCACAGGCTCATTAAATGATCCAACGACTCTGCTGAGTACCCTCACTCAATCTCATAGTGAAACATGCATGTTATAAGGCTTTTAAGAGGCCTCGAATAATTACCCTCGGCGTGAGATAACCTTTTAGACCATTTCATACATTAAAGCTTATCACAATCAGCACGCCCAAGCTCAGAATAGCGCTGATGCAGCTGATACACGGTTATAGAAATGCTGAGCTTGATCATGAATATATTCAAATTTACAATCGAGCTGGATTTCATTGGGTCTTTTCTTTGAGCTTTGAGCCATGAAATTCCAAGCGAAAGCTTTCGGAATTCCTAAATCACACTGAGGCTGCGCTCAAGAATTGGCTTTCTAAAGTTCTGAATGCAAAATTTTGCAGGGCTTTCCAACAATGTTTTGAAAAGGTCAACCACTAATAAAAGCCACACGTATTTCAGCTCTGCATGTGTGATTAAGTTACTACAAGCTACAAATACAGACTCTATATTTCTATGCGATTACGCTATAAACACTGTAGCCTGAAACTCTCCCCTTTTGTGATTGATGTTCATTCAATTTCAAATTAAACTTTCTGATTGATAAAGGTAGTGCGGAAAATCCGTATAAACTTAGGCCTATCCGAAGTTTAAAAAATAGTAAATTAAATCAATGGAAACCAGAGATGAAGACGAGGAGTATTGATTCGAGATTTGAGTAAAATAAATCAGAGGCAGAGTTGAATGAGGTCAAAGAGGAGCTTAGTCGTGGAAAAATGAAAGTTCCTAATGACTTTTATAACCAGCCAGGCCCTTCAACTTCCAACCCTAGCCAAACAGTTCAGAAAAAAGAAGAATTTCATTTATTAGTTCTGACAGGAGTGCGAAACAGAAGCGGCACAGGTTGGGCATTGGGCATATGTATTTTCACAGACGCCCAATACATCGGTATCGGTACTGACTTCTCATGTGTTATTTCGGAGCTATCTAATTCTACGTGATACCTATACGATTACCAAAAGCTTGTGCATACTGCGATCGTATCTAAGAATTCAAACAGTCTATCAAAAGCAGTCGGTTGTCGCCTGGAAATTTATTCGGTGTAAATTAGACTTTGGTCTAGTAGTATTTAGGCCTGTTTTGCAAGCCATTGAAATAGCCAGTAGGCACTTTCGAATCAGACAGCCAAGACCCAAATAGCCTAGAACTCCAGCGCGAATATACGCACGTCTCGTGCATTTTTGATGCGAAATTAATAATTGAATTAGGTATATCTCGCTAGTCCCCATAGT
>VNWX01000585.1:0-20268 GCA_009869905.1 Ceratophysella communis | reverse complement strand
CACGCAGTCACACGCTATGCATGCCGGATAATTTTCCTGGACATGCAAAAATTCAATGTTTGCATTTAAACTGAAGTTGCAGAACTTTTAATGAGGCCATACACCCCGGCAATGTTTTACCATTTACTATGTTTACTATAGAAGTTCTGTGAATTATAAAACAATGCTTTTTTAAAGTACTTTGTGGGATGCATGCCGAATTGAAAAATAATTTGTTAAATAAATTATAATGGTACGGGTAAATATTATTCAGTTAAGAATGCCCTTTTCAGTAATGCCCGCAGCTTAAAAATTTTGGGCAAAAAATTGAAGAGTCTATCTTCGAAACATTCAAAAATTTTGTTTACAACGTTTACATAAATATACTAGCATATACGCACGCCCTGTCCTGTCAGCATTTTGCAATATTTTCCCAGTCCATCAGCTCAGGCTATGCCCGTATGACTAGGCTCAAACTTCTCACGGTCAATTGAACCCTGACCACTTAAGACGTCGAGTCTTTGACCGAAGAATCGGAAAAAGCATATGTCTAAAACAAAGACCTCATACACATGTCCATAACATAAATAAGCACGTAATGTATTAAGAAACAAGTTTATTATCTGTTTTCGTCTCAGGCTTTCATCTGTAGGTATATTTTCCATTGTTGAGTCAGATGAAGAAATGCCTGGCAGCCAAGAAATCCGAGTGTATTCCACCCTCATCCATTACACGAAAATTCTTCAAGTTAGGTTGAACTACCTGTGGCGTCCTGTCCTCAAGATCAAGATCAAACTATTATAAGCTCCACCGAAAAATATTATGATTCAGAAGGCGTTTGGCATTTGTTTGTTGGCCACTCCTTTTAAGACAGTAGCCAGGGCAGGGGTAGACTACGCTCCGCTGAAATTCCATAGCATTTTCGTGCAAATTTTAGTTGAACTCCTGCCATGGTATTCTTCTCCACACGCCGATTTCTCAACCCCATGAGAATTTTCAGACCAAGAGAATTAAGAAATTCGCCAACCTGGTTTACGGAGATCCTTTATGGCTTGATAGGATCGATGGCCACGATTCTGGCCGTTTGGGAAAATGGAGATCGTGTTGCGGATCATTTGAAGGCAACGCTGACGGTTCATGAAGGATTCGAAGAGTATGATTTCATCGTTGGTAGGTTCAAGCTTAAATGTTATTCAAGCATTATTGCCGTATTCAAACGAATTTATTGTTTTAAACAGTTGGTTCGGGTTCATCTGGAGCCGTGGTCGCAAATCGGCTTTCGGAGAACCCAGCTTGGAAAGTACTTTTAGTCGAAGCGGGTGGTGAGCCACATCCGCTTCAATCCATTCCCGCAACCACGTTAACAATGCTCAATTACCCGGAAACAGATTGGATGCATAAAACAGTGCCGCAGACGAAGGCTTGTTTCGGTTTAGTGGACAATGTATGCAATTCAATTAAAATTCTGATTTAATCTTTTATTGCCAATGCCAAATTTGAATTTTTCACAGAGCTCTAGCTTGTCGCAAGGCAAATCATTGGGCGGGACTGGGAACATTAATTACATGCTACATTATCGTGGGAATCCCAAGGATTTCGATAACTGGGCGAGTATTACTGGAGATGAGAATTGGAGTTATGACAAATTACTACCGTTTTTTAGAAAAAGTGAAGATTTTCATGGAGAATCGAGTTCAGGTATGTCACAGCCATAAGTGCGTAATCTTGCCGACTAACCTAATTATGAAGAAATATTTAAAATATTGGATGCAATTCTTCCAGAAAAAATACATGGTGTCGGTGGACCATTACGAATTCAGAAACTTGATTACGTCGGAATTGCAAGTACTTACGTGGCAGCCGGAGTAGAGATGGGCTATAATAAAACGGATTTAAATGGGTATTATACAGAAGGTTAGGTCAGGCTTATTTACATTATACCAATGTATAGCGTTTTTGGCAAAATTTTAATGCAAAATTCTGTTTCTAGGCTTTGATACGAGCTACTACCCAATTAAAAGTGGAAGACGCCAAGGGCCTTACAAATCCTTTATTATTTCTGCACGCCTACGCCCGAATTTGACAATTTATAAGTTTGCTCATGTGAATCGGGTAATATTTCAATTTACATTCAAAGCTGATATTTTAAAGTAAATGACGGATCATCTCATCTGATAAATTTTTCTATGCAGATTCTATTCAGAAATCATACCAAAGAAGCGTACGGCATTCAATACGATCGCCACGGAGAGCGTCGTACTGCTTACGCTCGCAAAGAAATTATTTTATCGGCTGGAGCGGTTCAATCCCCGAAAATTTTAATGTTGTCTGGAATTGGACCGAGAGATCATTTGGAAGCTAAGGAGGTACTTACATGCGAACTGCCATGCAAAAAATAAGGTCCTTCACTGAATATTGACCGATTTTCCAGATTCCCGTAATAGCAGACCTCCCAGTGGGCAACAACCTCCAAGACCATCTCGCGACATACCTCGGTCCATTTGAAATCAGTGACACAAGCGTGAGAACATGCAATTTGGACCGAGACGTGACCCCAGGTTCATTCCTGGAATGGACTCAGGGTACAGGTATCTTGACCACTAGTGGGATTCAGGCTAGTGGGATATTTAGCTCATCTCTGGCGAAACTTCGTGGAGAAGGGGTGTGGCCAGATTTACAAGTATTCTTGATGGGAAGTTCGGTCAATCGTGGGTTCACAGACGCTCTGTCTCGTACTGCTCATCTTCGCAAAGATATTTTTAGTAAATACTACCATGATTCCATCGGGAAGAATAGCTTCCATCAAGTTGTTTCTTTGGGAAGGCCCAAGAGTCGCGGAGAGATTAGATTGGCCAAGAATGACCCTTATGTTCAGCCGCTGATTGACCCCAAGTATTTGGACAACGAAGAGGATTTGAAAGTGCTGGTTGAAGGTATGGCTATTTTCAGTCCAACTATCTGAATTACTTTGATCGAGAAGGGTTAAAACTAGCTGGTCAAAACCTGAAAACCCCATATTTGACCCAACAGGTGTCAAGAAAGCAGTATTCCTTGCTGAAAACACCACTGTATTCCAGCGACTCAAAACATCCTTTACAAAATCGGTCCTACCCGGCTGTGAAAACGTCCCGTTCCGTAGCGACGCTTACTGGGAATGCTACATTCGAACCTACTCTGTGACCCTTCATCATATCGTGGGTACATGCTCCATGGGAAGGAACGACTCTCGGAATGCCGTAGTGGATTCAGAATTGCGAGTCATCGGGGTCAAGAATCTGCGTGTTATCGATGCTTCGGTCATGCCAGTGGTCCCTGTGAGTAACACTCAGGCACCTTGCATAATGCTGGGGGAGAAAGGAGCGGATTTGATTATAAGGGCTCATTTGCCGAAGCTTGTGACCACTACTACGACCACAACTACCACGACCGAATCGGCGTTGAATCAGACCATTGTTGAGATTATTAATGGTACAGCTACTAGTGTCAAGGACGATAATACAATTGGGCTGGAGAGTGTGCTGAAGCGCGTTAATGACGCCCAGCCGAATCGGGGTTAAATAATTGGATTTCAGTTACACGATTAACAATATTTATGTGGTCTATGTGATGTTTTTGTTATGTTAGAGTTATGAATAAATACGAATGTGAGTAACTCAATATTTAATGAGCATGATGCTAAAACTCCATAACAGATTACAATGCTATTTCTGCAATAATTTCAGAGCAAATTCCTCCATAGCATCCTTCCCAATCGCCTCGGTATCAATAAAAGATTTGGCTTTCTTCGCTTTCTTCTTGGGCTTTTCACTTTCACTAATAAGCTCAGCCTCGGACTTTCTCTTATTTTTTATACTTGATTTTGACTGTCCAGTAGCTTCGAGATATGAATCAGGTACATATTCATCTTCACTACGTTCTGAGCCAGAGCCTTTATCCTTGGATCCGTATAGTTTATCAGGATCTGGTAACCAACTAAGATCCGGTTCGTAGTCGGATTCTTCATCATCTGATTCTTGTTTTCGATTTTTCTTGCCTTTTCCAGATATTCTTGGACCGGATTCTTCGGTATCTTCATCCCCGGCTTCTTCTAAATCTTCTTTTTTGAGGCCCTTTCGGAGGAGTTTTGCTTTTTGACGTTCTTCCCTGTAATAAATAATTCGATATCCGTAAGCATATCTCGATAATTCACAAGGCATATTGCTTGTTAGAAACCCATAACTATATTCATTGAAATTAGAATCACCACAATACCTGTGTTTAGCCCGAATTCGCTCCCTGAAGATTTGCTTATCATACTGATCTTCAAGTTTCAGAATTTCTTTTGCAGTTTCAATGTCAATACCAGACCGGTCTTCTTTCTCGTAAGATTTGGCTAAATCTGACTGCCTCTCTCGACGAATATCACTAACGGCGGTTCCCTCTTCATCGAAATTAACAATCTTATTAACTTTGATTTTCTTCTTCAGAATTTTCTTGGCTACATTAGCTTTTGTCTTAGGCTTCTTCGATGTTTTGGATTCTGTGGTGCCTGTCGCCATTTTTGCTTCTAGTTCATCGTCAGGTTCGAAGCTGATGGCTTTCTTTCCCACGAATAAGTCATCGAGTTCGTCGTTGTCGTCATCTAGGAAGAAATTATTAAGGGCTTAGTTCAAGGTTCAAGCGATACAGGTTTGATGCTAAGGACACGAACAACTGAAAGTTGCAACAGCTAACCTGCATTATTGAAGTCATAGGTAGCTTCGGATTTGCTAGCTTTCAAAGCAGCAGGTGTTGAACTAGTTTCTTCGTCTTCAGATTCGCCATCACTTCCAGTAACATTTTTACCGTTATTCGATGTGCCCTTTTCGCCTAGTCGCTTCTGAAGAAATCGAACCCTTGGAGCTACAGCTAATCCCAGGGACCTAAAATAAAAGTACAGGTATTGAAAAAATGTATTTACGACCTAATCGAACTAACATAACGAATCACTTAGACTGAATCGAAATTGAAAAAAATGACTCGTTTACCTTGCAAAAGTTGGTAATTCCAACTGTGAGACATCAAAAACCTTCTTATTCTTCATAAGAAATACAGCTTTCAAATAAGATTTGAAAGCTCGCTGAGCACATTCTTTGAGGGTCACATCTCTGGCCAGAAGCGCTTCAAATTTTCTTCGCACTGTCATTTGTTTACTGGGATTAACTTCTATTTTGTCAATTGGAATTCTCTTCTGATTCAATTCTGTCATCATTCCTTCTTCTTCTGAGGGAAGAAGCACCAACAAAGCTTCGCCATTTTTGTTATACCGGGCAGTTCGTCCTACACGATGGATATAGGTGTTCGCGTCTTCTGGGCAGTCTAGCTGTATTACCCAGTCGACTTCCGGAAAATCTGAAATAAGAAATTGTCACAGTTTTGTTAATAATTAATGTCCATTGGGATATGCTGGATTTAAGGTATAACTAGAATAACTGAAAACAGAATCAACTGAAGGATATTTCTATAATTCAAAAGATCCTCGGTTAAATTAAATAGTCCAATTGTCAAAATTCTTACCTAATCCTCTTGCAGCAATATCAGTTGCAAACAGTACTACTGCTTGTTTTTTGCAAAATTCTTCATACACAGACATTCGCTTCAGTTGATGGAGAGAACCGTAGAGTCCAAGCAGGCTCATTCCAGGACGCATACGGCAAAACAGCATATGAACAAATCGCACCTAAACATCCGAAATATATTCAAAATTCTTATTTGCTTCTTTTAACAGTGTTTATGTGCTATCATCTATCATTCATTGTCGGATCAAAGTTGGACATACCTGCTTACAACTGGACAAGAAAACCAGAATCTTAGACTTCTTATGGTGCTTCAGGAAAGACCAGAGCATATCCAGCTTATTTTCCAGAGGCATAACGACGTAATTCTGTTGTAGCTTGTCAGGTGTGCTGAACTTGGAATTCTCGTGAACTGACACGTAAGCAGGGGATTTAAGGCTTAACCTTGCCAAGTCTTTGACAGATCTGCATTGAATAGAAAAACATGTTTAGGTACGAAAAATTTAGATTCACTAAAACCACCAACCGCCACACATCTAATTAAGAATTAAAGGGCCTCACTTTGTCTGTGTGGCTGAAAATAATAATGTCTGGCGTTCCGCTGGTAAATTAGCAATAATGGCGTTCATCGCTTGCTCGAAACCCAAGTCCAAACACCGATCAGCCTCGTCTAATACTAAAACCTGGAAATACAGTAATGGAAAGTTTTTTAACTTGCCAAATACATTAAAAAATGAATAATCAATGGGTCCGAAATACCTGTAAATTAGTACAGTCAAACATGGGATTCTCGTCCATATGCTGGAGTAATCTCCCAGGTGTACAAATCATGATGTTCACTTGGTCTAGCCGTTTCTTCTCGAACTTGAGATCTTTTCCACCTATAAGTTAGGTAAATAAGATTATTATTATCGTCATAAAAAGTACAATTACTGCTTTAATAAAATTAAAAGAAGTATTTACCAATTATCAAGCCAGCCGAAAAATCATGCTTTCGTCCCACTTTCCTTAGCGTCTCAAAGATCTGATATGCAAGCTCTCTCGTGGGAGTAATAATTAAAGCTCCAAGTCCATCTTGTTTCGTCCAAAGCTTCGTGAATAGGGATTCAATAACCTAGCGAATTAAAGTCTTGAAGTCAAATCAAAGTGGAGATTGCATAAGACGACCCCAAAGCCGAGGCCAATAATGGTTGTAATATAAATATAGTATGAAATTCCTTACTGGAATTAAGAACGCCAGAGTTTTTCCACTTCCGGTTTGAGCAGCTCCAAGAATATCCATACCTCTAAGGGCGAGTCCAATTGCTTCCCTTTGAATTTCTGTTGGTTTCATATATCCGGACTCCTTGAGACTTTGTAATGTTCTTTTTGACAATGGGAAGTCTTTGAAAGTCTTGATTTGAGAGGGATCAATCTGTTACATACATAGAAAAACAATGCAATTAGCAAAACAGTAAGGAAGGTAATGAAATGAATGTAAAAGCTTTACTATTATGCACGGACAATGAGTATTGAGCCTTTTAATTACATCTCATTCACATCACGCATCAGCAAATCAACGAATGGTTACCGTTACGGACAACGTGCCAAACGCCACCTGCCACCTTAGAATCGGATTGAAATTCACTCTGCTTATTTATTGTCAATTAAAATTAATGCTTTTGAAATTAATGGCTTTATCTTAACTGGCCTATATTAACGCATAATTCAAAGAAATAACTGTATAAAGAAAAAACAACAGCAATGCATCAATGCATAATGGAATACAACATATGACATAGGTAAGCAATAAGCATTTTTGCATGTCAAGTTATGAATTACGTGACGCACATTTTTATAGCATCCCAGCAGCCGCTTGACCTCACTGCCCTCGTCCTCTTCCGCATGAGTTTTCTTTTTAAAGGTCACTTTTCCAGTTCTCTTCTTATTGGTCCACTTGATACCACCAACCTCTGCTCCGCCACTCATGGTTATTTCAAAAATTAAAACAAACTAGTTTAGAAATTAAGAAAATTGGCAGATACGCTGTTCTTTTTCTTTGCAGCACATGTGCGTGGAAATTCGAATTTGGCTCGTCGACGCGCCAAAACCGGACTAAACCCTGCTCTTATGTACTTTCAGTATGAGCCATCTTTCCCACGCCGACTTCGAGTTGGACTTCACGCCGGCTGTTCTTCAAAATTTTGAGAATTTTGAAAAAGTTTTCAAGATTTTTGTGAAGCGTTCCAAATTCTTCAAACTGTTTCCGTTCACCCATTTATGCACATAAGTGGTCCATCGTTTCATTCAAAACACAGGAAGATATTGTTTCAGCCGATAAACACAGGTAACACCCAAAGCACAAATTGACATTTTTTATGTGTTATGTCGTCAATTCTATGTATTCGTCATTCGTATGCATGGCATGGCACATGTCACATGTGGTCGTGACTATGTTGTTTGACTTTTGACCTAATGTTGAATGTCAATGTAGCTCTATGACCAAATGCCGTGTGCCGTGTGTTATTCATTATTGTAAGGATCTGCGCATAATTACTTTAGCGCATTATACAAAATAGCGTAAATTATTGACGTAATTGCTTGTATTGTTTAAAAAGTGTGCAATCAGGCACCGCGCAACCAATGCTCTTCCTGTATCCTAATTTTCCAGTGCCTCAGGTTTTATAGAAAGCACAGCCTAATTTGCATTTGCATTGGAAACACGAAAAATTAATGTAACGTGCTACGCTTTCATGCTATATGCTAATCAGGGTAGGTAGGGTGTAGGGTAGTTCATGATTATACTGACACCTGATGGAAAAGGACATTGGTTTGCCCTTATTTACATTCAATAATTGATGCTCTACTGAACTGATCCTTTTCGCCTTTTTTTTTACTGAAAATGTTGTTTGTTTACAGTACTGTTATTATTTAGCATTAATATTCAAAATACACAGACAGGTGATCTTCTTAAACTAAAGGTTTTGTACTTAATACCTACTTGCAGCTTGTGAAGTAAATCATGGACGCCGAACTAGCATCATTCATTGCATGCACCTCTCAGGAGCATTGCCAAGAACTTCGAGACTACATGAAGGGACTCGGAGCGGAGATCTCAAGTCAGCCCAGCCCGAAAGGCATGGAAGACGACCTGCACAAAATCATTGGCGTCTGTGACATCTGCTTTCAAAAGGGTGACGAGCCGGATATTGAGTCAGTCCTCAACGGGATTGTATCCCTAGTTATTATTTCTGAACCGGAACTTCTCGATGGCCTCGTTCTGGCTCTCTGCGAGAAAGTAGCGAAGGCTTGGGAACCCGAGCACAAGCATGGACAAATTGCTTTGAAAGTTCTTCGCCTCTTGTTTTTCTCGCTGAGTGAGAGCTCTCCGTTGAGATACCATGTGTACTACTACATGGTGGATGTCGCAGGGAAGATTGGAGAAATTTCCGCCGTCTTCACCAATGTTCAAAGTCTCAAGAAGATTTTTGCTGCACGGGAACCCACTCCAGAGCAATTGCAGAAATTGTATCGGCTGCTCCATCAAAATCTTACGAATAGCCAGATGAGCGATGATGCTTACAAGGTAAGGCGTGGAATCCGCATTTGCAATCAATTGTACTTATCGTAAACCGATGCGTTTTCTATTTTCTATGCTAATTACCATCACATGTGTATTTACCTTATTCAGGTCATGCTCGAGATGCTGGAAACGTACACGAAGGAAAATGCTTCACAAGCTCGAGAGGATGCACAGAGATGTATTATTGCTTCCTTGGCTGATCCGAATATTTACCTTCTGGATCATTTGCTTCCGCTCAAGCCCGTGAAATTCTTGGAAGGTTAGCTATCATTAAATTACGCCTGATATTCGAAGCATATTTAGTTTCAATTTACGATTGATTCGATGCTTATAGCCACTGTTTGCCCATTGTTCTAAAACATTCTATTTCAAAATTTCAACAGGTAATCCAATCCACGATTTGCTGACTTGTGCCGTCTACGATGGCCTGTCCGAGTACATGAAGTTCTACGAAGATCACAAGGAATATCTCCAGAAAATGGGCTTGGATCATAACAAACTTCAACAAAAAATGAGAATTCTGACCCTCATTAGTCTGGCTGAGCGCTCGACTGAGATCTTGTTCTCCCAAATTCAAAAGGAATTGCAAATCGAGCCCAACCACGTGGAACAATTCATCATTGCAACTCTCAAGACGAAACTGATGACGGCACGAATTGATCAAGCAAACAAGAAACTCCATGTTCAGTCCGTGGTCAAGCGAGCATTGAACCGAAATCACTGGATTGAAATTCGTAAGACTTTGGCTAGCTGGAGACTCAATGTTCGGAACCTTAAGGACAACATGAATGAAGCTGAGCATGTTTTAGCTATTTAAACGACTCTTGGTTGTTTCCAGGTATGATTTTTAAAAGGAAAATAAACTATTTATACAGAAACTTTGAAAATCTAAGCTGTTTTTTTTGTTTTGCTCTAATTTTCTGTTATTCGTTATACATTACATAATTTCAGAATGTAGAATAGCTGGTATTAGTGTAAATGTAAGAAAGTTTATTGTACAATTTTTGATTGTATTAAAAAATCTACGAAAACTTCAGGTTTTTGATAAAAATCCTTTGAAATCAGGCATTTCGATTCAATGCGCAGTATAGGCCGTAGCAGCAAAGCAATTGTAGCTATTTATAAAGTTTGTTACATGCTAATTTGATTGAATTCGTTATAAATTTGTTTGTTACAGCGATAAGAATAGCCTATAATCGAGTCTAAGATTGCTCCTTCAGGTAAATACGAATAGTAACTCGCCATTCGTAATCAACGGCCTTACGTTTACGAGTTTCATGAATAAATTCCGTTTGATTAGTTAGTGGCATTAGGATGCAAGTTGGAAAGCCCACAAGGTGTCCAGATTTATGGATGTCACTCACGCTTTTTCGGTAGGAGTGTACGTTCACTTTCCAGGCGCATCTGGCTTTCTATAAGTTTAGAAATAATTGGGTCAATCAATGGTCAGATGGGTCAAAATATGTGGTAACGATCTGATAAAGCCACAGCTTCGAAGTACCCGGTCAACAAACCACGGCCTCGGGTTACGGTAGCGGAACTGAAACCCTTCAGGAACAGTATGTGGTCTCATGGTACAAGTTTGACCCTTGGTATTCAAGGTTGACCGTGTAAAATTACCCATACTCCGTTAAGATCAAACCCATATATCTGTGAAGCTTGTCATGGTTGATTTCACGTAGACAAAATTAGCGAAGTTCCGATTTTAAATCTGCTTACCGATCGAAACTCATAGTACGTCAGCGACGCTTCAAATTTCATAGCCTCTTCCTCGCTCCCGGCAATTGTGACCCATGACCAGAAGACTTTGTTGTCAATCTTGTCGTTGAGCATGAAAAAATTCTCGTTGTATTTCATGTAGTTGATTCGGTGATGGCTGTGACCGATGGAGCTGTAAATTCAAAGTTTTAATCATTATTAGAAACTGATCGCGTAAAGTTAATTTAATTAACCGGAATACTGTACAGTGTAGGACAGGAAACCCTTACTCTAAACCCCGACCACTATGCATGAATTCATAGACCTCCAACGTAGAGTCAAAGCCAAGGCATTTATGAACATTCTTCAAATGCTGTTCGTAGTTAGACGCCTCAATTTCTTTACCATTACATTTATTCTTGGCTTGACAGTAGCAAGCCACCGGTCTGGAATTTAGAAAATTGAAATATTATAAAATTCAAATTTGAACGAGGATTAGGTCATGTATAGTCTTGTGAACGTGAACCGGGTTGTCAATGCTTACCTGAACGAGCACTCCTCAGTAACATGAGCCTTGTACAGATCTCCATTGAAATATTCTTCACACCCGGTGTTATTACATTTCAGCCGGACGAGAGACGTGATATGCTCGATGGCCACGTTTCTGGTTTTCGTGAGTTCACCGGAACAAAGTGGACATTTTTCCAAACGTTCCAGACAGCTTCCACAAGTCCAATGGCCATTGACGCAGGTATACAGTGGGGGTGGACAAACTTCTTTGCATACTGGGCATTCCAGCATTCTTAGAAATTCTGGGTTATTTTCTTTTGGAATTCCGTCCATGAGCTTCGCCAGTATTTTACTGTAGAACAACAAAATTTTTGCCTCAAAAACGACAACGGTCTGAGACTGAGAAACTGCTAGCCAGTCGTGAAGTTAACTTAAATCTGAATTCAACAGTAGCTCGAAAATCCCAAAATCCTGAATAATACTTTAGAGCAATAACTAAGCATTTTTTAGATATTTTATAACTGGTTCAAATATCATGTCAAAATTTGCAGGTCAAAGGTTACTCGTTTCAAATGTGGCTCTTGTTTAAAATTGAAAATATCCAATTCTAAATTAGTATTTAAAACAATAGGTACCCGAAACTCACGCCATGAAGATGCTTGAGATCACAAACTAGAAGCTTGGAAGCTGCTGCTGCGGTAGCAAATTTGATGCTGATAGACCTGGAGTATTCGCTGAACTGATCAGAGTAAATCAGAGCTATTCTTGTTGCACACTCGGTACTCTTCTTGCCGTGTAGTGCCAATCTGTTTGGATTCTGAATTGGCCTAATAAATAACCATGAAAAATAACACTATTGCACTTGACTTGAGGCTCCGCATTTTTCTGAGAAAGCTTATCTTTAGAGCTAGACTTGCATTTGCAAATATTGCAGTGATTTATTCCTGGGAAATCTGTCGTTATCATTATGTAAATAGATTGAAATTTGAAATGTAATTTCCGGTGTTTACTTGGTTTCGAAACTTGTTGTTCCAGAAGCATTTCGAAACACTGATGATGATGTGCTAGAAATGCTTTTAAATTTAGTTGACAAGCACTGATCTAACGCGCTTTGAACCATGTCTGGAAGATGCGTAGGTATTGTCAATTTGTAATCTACTGTTTGCAGCCGACGCTGATCTGCTAAATATTCAGATTTGAGATCAAAGTACGTATTTCTAAGCTTTAAACTTTTACCTTTGGACCGGGTACTGCAATGAATCCAGGTGGTTTTGTGGTTTGCAAAATTTAGTTACACAGTTCCGATTCTAAATGCGAGAAACCGATATTTGTTTTTCCTACTTGCAGATTCTAATACCTATTCTAAATTCCAGCGTTTTAATCAAGAGATCAAAGTCCATGCGGAACACACAACACACCTGAAGTCGGTAGTCCGATGTCCGATCCTGAGGTTAGACTCGATTGCAAATAGTAATTGTCAGATGTTGATAGCCTGGCTTTAGTCATGATAATGAAGATTTGATATAAATTGCAAAGGTAGCTATGACTAATTGTCAGGATGTGCGGCTTATCTAATAGCGGCACTTCCCGTGTCGATTACTGGATTAGGAGCATTTTTTTCGCATTTGTCTTATCGTTGTCTAATTCATTATACGATAAAGCGTATCAGAATTCTGAATCTAATGTTTGGAAATCGTTGACAATTTTGAATTGTGGAATTAATCAACCAGTTTAGTGATTCGTGTCCCAGATCCTCTTCATATCCAACTACATACATCTGCGTGCTGAATTGCCACCTCTACGATGATTGGCGTGCATTTAAAAAACTCTGCAAAAATTAAATATTTTGAGTGGCGCTAGGCCGTTTTAAAAATAAATAATCGCTTTGAAACGAGTTTTCAGCAGGATTTTATCGGTAATGCTAAAGCTAATAGTACCCTTGATTGCATGCATGTTTTGACTATTTTAAGCCCAGTTTCCGGAAATTACCGAGTCAATTTACTTTGCATTTAATCACTAATTAAAATCGCAAAATCAGACAGTACAGTGCATACAGATACTAATATGGGATTTATCAGTTTTGATGGAGAAAGTTGATGACGAATGACGAGTCAGCAACTACATCTTAGCGTTCAAGACTAACAGAACACGATTTAGGTCATTTATTGATCTAGACACCAGCGTGAGAACCAGAGTAATTACATAGAATTCACGCATTGAAGTGAATTAAAATAATCATTAAATTAGCCTAGCTAAGTACCCTGACATTTACTGCCAAGTAAATTCGCTGATTCGATCAATACACCATGCCCATTAATGGTTTCTGTAATTAGATTAAACATACGATTGATAATTAAGTGTAAAATATAGTTTGATCCAGCTCACCATGAATTCTTGACTTTTAAATAATTCGATTACAACACGCGACAGAATTGCAAAATGTACTAAATCTCTGGCCTATTCAGGCCAGAGAAAATTAATTGCTATTTTCTTCTCACAATTAAAAATGCTAATGCATGCTTCCATGGGCATAGATAATCAGTGTCATCAATAATGAATGATTAAAAAATACAGCGTGAAAATCAAATGGGCAGCTGCAGACTGCTTTTTTATTGCCAAAAATAGCTGACAAATCATCAATAAATCTTTAGATTACAGACAACAAGTTCATTGCATACAAAATCTATTTATATGTGTTTGAAAGCGTGGGAATTTAGCTAAATTACTGGCAATTAACAGAAAATATTCGCGTACAACATGTAACATGTACAACGTGTTTAACCTCTAACCTATATAACTTAATTTTAATTAGCATGTAATTTGTCCAGCTAGTCTGAGGCTTCAGTTTATAAATTTCGGCCTTAAATAGCTTATAATTAATTTCATAATTGCTTGACAATCTCCCGTACGATCAGCTCATCAGTCACAAAAATATTCATTTCATCTTCCGTGGAGCCCATTGAAACTGAGCCTTGACCCTGACTGACAGATTCCATTTTGGATAGAATTTTGACCCGACATGACGCATGAACTTCATGCACACTGCTGGTATCTAAAATTGTACCAACATTCCCCGGCGTCACTCCAGCTCCAGCTATGATTTCAATTCGACCCTTGGCTTTCTCCATAAGGTTCTTTATAACCTGAACGCCATCCAGGGCAGTTTTTGCTCTGACCACTCGTGAGGATTCGTTGGAAGCCGAGGCTGATCAGCGTTTCCAATCCAGATTCAGGGTCTGGGATTAGGTCAAATGCACGATGGAAGGTGACTGGAAGCGGGGAGCAGTAGGACAGGAACTCGGCACAAGCTGCTTCGTTTATGGTCGCGTTTTGATTTAGAATTCCGAAGACGAAGCCATCGGCACCGTGGGATTTGAGTACCTGGATGTCTTCCTGTAAAATTACAAATTTGACCTTTAGCGTTATTTATCGAGGTCAAAATTTATAAATTGGTCTCGTTAATCGTAATTACCTTCATAATCTGAATCTCCTCTGCAGAATACAGAAAATCTCCTCCACGCGGTCGAATCATGACATAAATTGGAATTTTAACTGTTGCCTTAATTACTTTCAAAAATCCTACTGAAGGCGTCAGTCCGCCTTCCGCCAGGGATGAACATAATTCGATCCTTCCTGCACCCCCGCGTTCTGCAGCAATCCCAGAAGCTAAATTATCAATGCACACTTCCAAAAGCCGGGTACGGGTTCGGGTACCGGGGTTCGGGTCCATCGTAAGTTTCGGAATGTTAAAGGATCGACTCTACAGCCGAGACAGAGATACGCAATCCGAATTTTGGAAATGTTCAAAGGAATTCAAGTTTTGGAAATATTTAAAGGAACTCCTAATCCTAGCCCAGAAATCTATTACCCTTACACTGTGTGATTGATTATAAATTGTAATATTATTTCAAAAATTCGACGGCTCAGAACTCGGAACAATGTAATTTTGACACATTGCGCTACGAACTTCCGAGAGTAATATCAAAATCAAATTTAGACTCTCACATGCATTAAGTATTCCGATTTCCGATCCGATGCCAGTTCGCCCTTGAGCGTCTAACACACAGCAATAATAGTGTCGGCTTGACAAACCGAGGCCAGCGCGTAATTTTCATGAAATTTGCATAACGTAACAAAGCCACAGCTGAACAATACTTCGTTTCAATTTGAAATTCCACTAGCATGGCTGGAATATGCATAGACTTGAACTTGATGAATTTTTAAACTTTTATAACGAAATACGTTCATTTTATTGAGCTAAGCTTATACCAGGAACCTCTATTGCTTTTTGTAAACAATGCCGAGTGCCTTCGCCCCGGTAGGCCACGGGTCAGGGAAGCTTGTAGACCTCTTCGGTTTCACGCGCTTTGGGCACAATCATTCTCCGAATCCGGTTTTAATTGGACGTCATGCATCGAAAGAGAATTTGAATACTGGACCAGGACCTTATTGTAATCCAGATAAGACGGGACAGTACAAGCCCAATGCACTGATTGTTTCCAGGTGAGTTCAAAGCTCAATGGTCTAATTGAACAGGGTAAGCTGTAGCTTCGATTTTCAATGATTTTCAGACCAAAACTCAAGCTCGTCGGTAGCGGTGCTGGAAAATATGAAAATGTTTACGGAAAAACCCGTTTTGGTCCAGCTCATCCGCCGTCCGCGGTTATCGTGAGTCGACATCAATTGAAAGACAAGCGTGAACCGGGTCCAGGAGCTTATGACCCTCAGAAATCTTTATGACAAGTAATTAAACAAAATTAGGCAAAATTGGTGGCATGAAAATCGCTAATTTGCTTATGCTAATGACAGGAAAGTTGGAATTCTAATTAAATCACGGCTCAAAGGCCTTGAACTGAATTCACCGCAACCCGGAGCGAATTACTATGAAGTTGGGCCGTTGGATAAGGGCCCTGCTTACTCCCTAGGACTTGGCTGGCAGTATCGGGAACTTAAATCGCAGAGCCCTGGACCAATTTATAAGTACGTATTTGAAGCTAAATTTAGCATCTAAAATCTGGCGCCTAACCTAGCTTATTCTGACCTTCCAGGGTTCCACCGATCCAAAAACGAGGCCTATCACTGACATTTAGACCCTTTCCCATGCGTGGCAAAGAAGCTGACCCAGGGCCACTTCACTACGGAACTCTACCCGGAGAACAGGCCGTCAAATCCACGCTCTATCACTTTCCGTCCGTAAAATTTGGCAAGGAATTCTGTTCCACTTGTGAATACCCACCGCCGTCCAGGTATACTTTCAATTAAATTAAAATATTTTGCAAAAGAAATGACCTTTCAGCTTATTGTTGCATCTTTGCAGTCCGAGTCCCGGCCCTGGACCCGCAGCCTACAATATTGACAAGTATCGAAGTCATGAAGATCGTCCGCATGCTGTGCTCTGTGGGACGACCAAAGTTCAGATATGAAACTTGCGGATCTGGAAGAATGGGGAATTTGTTTGGAATGACACGATTTGGTCCAGCTCGACGACCGAATCCAGTTCTTTGTAGCCGACATCCCGTCAAGGAAAAATTTTCACCGAGTCCTGGAGCTTATGACCCGCAGAAAATCGTCGACAAGTATGATCAATCATAATTTTATGCATAATTTCGGAAATTCTGACCATTGCATGCCTATTTGATTTTAGGAAAGTGGGAATTCTAATTAAATCCCGACTCAAGGGCTTGGAACTGAATTCCCCACAGCCTGGACCGAAATACAATCTGTCAGGATACTTGGGTACTGGACCAGCATTCTCACTCGGAGCGAAGGATGCTGGAGCTCAGCCCAGAATGATCAAGTATGCAACAGCATTTTAAACATTCGGTAAAATTCGGTAGAACTAATCTTAAGCCTAATTTTCTATTTTTCCACAGAATTCCTGATGCCCACTACCGAGATCTATCCGACTGCTACCCGAAAAAAGTCAAACCCGAACCAACTTGCTGTGAACCCTGCGCCCCTGCTCCAGGAACAATTCTGACCAAATCCCTTCCATTAGATCCAGAAAAACTAATTCCAATTCTGGAAAATATGATTACTGGACAGTGCTGAAAACAGAACTTCAATTCATTCTATAATTTATTTCATTCAAAATCAATAATTTTCAATTTTGGGTACCCGGGAACAATAATTAATAATAAAAGTGCTGAGACTGATTTAATTTTGACGGAGACGAGTCACAAGCTGTTGAGCACATTCCTTCACCTTGGGTAGAGTCCCATTTTGACTGTAATTACCGACGAGAGAATCTCCACCTAAGCTCTGCAGCAACTCCGTCGTAGTCTTATTTCCAGCAATGATATTTCCAATTCCAACCAAGAGACGATAAGTTGCTTCCGGTTCATCCAAAGCTTCAATCAGACTAATAATTCCCATTAAAATCTCTGTCTGAGTTTCAATGTTGGACCAAGCTGGATTGAATGTAGCCAAACTCTCACGTCCAGAAACGAGAATTGAATAATTGAGAAGCAGAGTAGCACTGGCGACTTGATTGTTCTTTCCTTTGGAAATGTGGGAGAGGACTTTGGAAATAATTTCACTCTCTTTCTTCATAAGGAATCCATTTTCGGATCCGAATAAGTTACAAAGGATTCGTAGAGCAAGCATTTGATTTGTAGCATTTTCTTGAACAAGGGATAGATTCAAAATGGAGTCGAATGTGTCACTTTTATGCAAGGCTTGGGCTACTCCTGGCTTGAGCACACCAACGCGGAGAAGATCCAGAACTGGGAATATTTTGTCTGTAAAGTTAAAAATACCAATTAGGTTTTGAACTTTGAACCAGTTCAATACCAGGCCACTTGTCTGAAACATGTGAGATTGCTCTAGCTGTGAATTTTGATGCGAGCTACTCCTCACCAAGAGGCCACTGCAAGCAACTCCGAAGTACTGTATCCAACTGCTCATCCCATTCAGCAGTGGTTCCGACTCGAAGAAGATCTTGTACACCGGTCTCACCCACCCCAGCTTGGGGACCAAGAGCTTGAACAAACTCAGTCAATTTTCCTTTCAAGGCTTCGAAATTGGGCAATTGAGGAAATCTCAAATAATCTGTGACTGGGAAACATGGTGCAGCTGGAGGAGCAGAAGTATCCATTGCAACCGGTGTGGAACCCGTTCGATAAGCTCCGGAGCCCGTGAAAGGGTCAACACCCCCACCACCGCCTTGTTGTAGACCTGAAGTGGAGCTTCCGGGAACATAGCGATTTCCACCTGCAGAATTCAAATATTTAAATTTAAATTATGAATTTCATTCCAATTCGATAACTTTTACTTTATGCATGCCAAGTATCAAGTAGTACCTGTAAAAGGGTCAGCATATTCAGTAGACGTCGCAGTTCCAAGCTGGACGCCTTTGGTGTTGCTAATAATGAAGTTGGCTACTTGGTCCAAATGAGTCTGACTCAAATTATTCTTTTCAATAAACTTCTGAGCAGCAAACCAAGGGTCTTCTGTGATGTTGAAAGGAAGCTTGCACGTCGTTTTATCGTCTAATTCAACACTAAATACGTAATCGTACTCCTGTAAACAAAATGTCATTATTACTCTTGTCCTCACTGTTCTGTAGGTACTTTAAGTTCAACATCCTGAACACTTACCTTGCCTTCATGGAGAACACGTCCAGAAGTATTCTGAGTAGCCCCACTAGCTCCAACGACGTCCCCAACTTTTGTCCATTTCTTATCAGGTTCTGACCAAGAGTAACAACCAACAAGACCACCTTCACGAATCATCTTCGTCTCTCCATTTTTCTTTCCGGGATTTACAAGCGCTTCTGGGCCAGGAAGGTCAGAAATCTTCATACCACCCAGATCCTGTTGAGCACCAACTGAGAAACGTCCAACTTGCTCTTCAAAATCTAAAAGGGCATCAATGCTTGCCATTCGCTCGGGTTCGTTGGTGAAAATACGGACTACTCCATCACTGGCAAAATTAAAACGTTCTAATTAGCTCAACTTTTACACGAAAGATGAATTCGGGCAAACAACGCAAGCAGTCAATTACCTGCTTCCAGTAACAACATCGCCATTCTTCAAAGCGGATACAGTCCAGACACTCATAGCAGGCAAATAAATAATTTGAGAACAGTCACCTCCTTTCCAAATACGAAGTGTGCGATCTTCTCCAACTGAAACAAAGTCTTGTGAATTCGGTAGAAGTGACACACTGAAAACAGTATAAAAAACGATTCGATTCAATGTAAAGTATACAGGTCACCCGTGGATGTTTAGATTCACAGTTCATATTAATGACGACTGATACTGATTGTATTTAAGTAAATCTAACCTGTAAATGTAGTTCGAATGTCCATAGAAAGTATTAATGGTCTCGCCCTGTTCAATATTCCAGAGACGAATTGTAGCATCATTAGATCCAGACAGGAATCGATTTTGATCCATGACAGCCAGAGTTCGGACACAGTCGGTGTGACCACGATAAATGTTCTTAGTCTGATTATTGACCCAAAGACGGATTTCTTTGTCTGCAGAACCAGTTAAAACTTTGTGTTCTGCGCCAGGAATAGTAGCAACTGCCCAAACAGCTGCCTGATGCCCAGTGAGCGTAGCGATATTCTCTTGTTCAGACCAAATCTTTGCTGTTTGATCCCATGATCCGCTTACCAGCAGCGAGTCACTTGTTGCCGCAATAGAGCAAACTGTAAATTACAGTTACAAGGGATGACATTTAGTATTTGTAAATGAGTGTTATGTCTTTAAATATTTAATACACTGGCGAGATACAAATATGGATAAACCTAGTTAGGCTTACCGGTGCCTTTGTGAGAAATCAAGCGGAAAAGGGGACTGTGTTTTCCCATTTCAAATGCTAGAATGGTGTGATCATGGCCGCCAGTCAGAATAAGGCCAGACGGGTGCTTTGTACTCGGCGGAATCAAGCAAACACAAGACACGAAGTTTGTGTGACCTTCACACGACTGAAACATTTCAAAAGTCCCATCTTCCCTGTAGTACAAAACCAGACAAC
>VNWX01000584.1:0-20280 GCA_009869905.1 Ceratophysella communis | reverse complement strand
CACTGGATTTGACCTTTGATCTTTCCAGGGGTCACGACAGGGGTCAACATATCGTTTTACACAAAGGGTGGCATGTGGGGTGTCGATTGAAAGGTCATGAAGAGTAGATTACGACAGTGACATTATACAGCCAGGGCAGTGTCAAAGGTCAAGGGTGACCAAAGTTCGGACCTTTACGGACCAGTCCGGACCCGACCAGATCGGGTCAAGTCTGACCAAAATACGGACCACACCGGACCGGAACGGACCAACCTTAAACACAAGCCTATCCAAATTCTACATGTCGTTAACCACATATCGATCATTCTGTGTCAACCAATTCGTCATTATTTAGTGTCCGTCCGCCCATTTCCGTTTCGTCGTCGCACTTCTTTACACTCCGCCTAAAGCGGTTTATTATTAGTAATGGATTTTGTAAATCCCATGGTAGATATCACATTCTGAGTCTGATTATAGAATGTAGGCGAATACTCTTATAGTCGGCGACAGGCAGCGGTACACCACCAGATTTTTCGAAGCAGGACTTAATAAAGCATTTAAAACTCCATTTTCGAATGGCTTTCTACTTAACATTATGAAGAATAAATATTTTTGTAGCAAGTCTGAGGTGTAAGTGTATTTCAATTGAGTCTAAATTTATTTCGAGTGCATTAACTTAAATATGCCGGTACTAAAACGTTTTCCTAGCGATTATAAAATGGAAATTGCTTTAAAAGTATATTCACAATGGAAAATATACTAAGAAGGGGCGGAAAATCCTATTTATAATTTTGAAGTCACTTGAAGGTTTCAAATATCTAGGTTAGGGCTTGCAGCCGATGACACGTGCTGGGTTCAGAACAGGACAAAATTGAGTAAATTTAAGAGCTTGATGTAGGAAATATACATTATGTTTACCTATTAATCATCCTGAGTGAGAATTGAGATTTGGTATTGACTAAAACGATGGTTTTCATAATACATAAAAGTTTTCAAATCTGGCAAAGTAAAGTCTGTTAAATAATTCAATAGAAACGAAACTGTTTGGCAGGATCTATGTAGTGAGTTGCATAGTGTAAAAGTAGCAGGATCTTTTGTAAGATAAGCCCCAGACAAAGCCAATACAGTTTTAGAATACATATAACTTCCATTTATATCGGAAGCTTCCTAGCTATATATATCGTTAGTGGCAGTGAAAAAAAATCATTGTTCGAAATTCCAGTCGTAAGGCTCAGCTAGCAGTCATTGCATTGCGAATTTGTGTAGAGAATCATGATTTCTGAAGACGCCTTGAAACCATTGATCTGGAGTAACCGATTTCTCTCTACTGTACGCTGTATGCCGGGTTACTGGAATGAGCAATCGAGGCGTTTAATCGCATTTACAGATCAAGAAAACAGACAGCATGATAAGTTTGCCAATATGTTTGTCGCTGCATTGATAATATCAACACATTTCTTTTTATTGATTTTTGCATCACTACAAGCCTTTATTAATGATGACGTAGTGCCCGAGGAAATTATCACTGGTTTATTCTTCATATGTATTGTAATACTGTCTACTACAGTACATCTTGGAAATTTTTGTCTGCATTTCGATTCAGTTGCCGTACATTTCAACTCACTTATAATTCTCAATGAAAAATATGGTAAGGTCTTGTACTTAAGTTCATATTTCATGCAGTTAAACACGGGTTATTAAGTGTGACGACAGGGAGCCCTTTATGCGAATGGCCTGTCCGTCTGTTCGTCCGTCTGTCTGTTTACAAGATAACTTGTGAACGGTTAGACATAAAGAGAAAATTCTTTAACTAATGGGCATGAAAGGTCATGAGTATCAGCAGATTAAAATATAGGTCAACTAGGTGACCTCTAAGGTCAGGTCACGGCGGGGGTCAACATCTCGTTTCACAAAAAGGGTGGCATGTGGGGTGTCGATTGAACGTTCATGAAGAGTAGATTACGATAGTGACATTGGATTTGACCTTTGACCTTTTCAAGGATCACCAGAGGTCAAGCTTTGAGTGATACGACATTTGAACCGCCAACGCAGCCTGATTAACATTTAGACACTAGATTTGACCGTTGACCTCTCCAGGGGTCACTATAGGTCAAACTTTAAGCATAAGCACTGTCATTGCACTTAATAACATCCGTTAATCGGTTTATTTTATGTGCAGTGAAATATTTTGATGTCCCTGTGGAAAGAGATTCCCTCGAAACGATCAACAAAATGCTGTTCTATCTTCCAGTTGTCGTTGTTTCGTTGGGTAACTTGAATAATATTTTCACGTTAGGAGCTAGCTATTTTATTTTAGGTGAAATACAGATACATCAGGGTTTTTTATTATTAAGGATTACCAGGATGCGTTGTGGTGATAGTTCAGGATATGCCGTTTTTTCGCTTCTTTCATTTTCAAAACATTTGGATTTTCATTCTTTTTCTGAGCTCTGTCACTACTACTTTTACTTTTGACTTTTACATGGTTATAAAATCGTGTTTGGTTATACTTATTCATACAACGTCAACATTTAAATGGCTACAGATTTGTAATGAAGCATGGTAAGTTGAAATCATGTAAGCATTTGCCATCTTTTTGTCGGTTTTAAATTAGTATTGTTTGCATTTTTAACGATTAAATTAGGTCTGTACCCAGCGCCTCACGCGACTGAGAAAATTCAAACTCAGGATTTTCTACAGGTCACTGCAGGTCCACCATAAAATAGCAACCGAAGCGTCAGGCACTTTTCTCCCGGTGGTTATACCTATGGCGGAAGCTATTCTAATTACATCTATCTTCTCCGTTATTCATTTCCATGCTAAAATTAACGCTCTTTTATTAGTAGCCATTGCTTTCGTGGGAATTTTTGCAGGAGGCATGTTATTGTTGGCAATAGAACAAGCTGTTCAAGTGACGACATCCTCAGCAAAACTCCGTGAACTGGAATCAAAATGTGGGATGCGGGTTTTGAAGAAAGACGCTGCTTTCTTAAGGTCATGTCTTCCGTTGAAATGGAAGATTGGAGGCTCATTTACGTTGCATAACGATACTTTTATAAGAATCATGAATGACGTTGTAATTGATACAGTTGTAAATTTACTTATTTCGTAAAACCTGAACTCATTTCAGTTTTTTTCTAATAGAAAGTCCAATTTTTTTTTACATCGATCGTTGAGAATGAAATCGTAGCGATTAATGGCTTTACTATACTCATACTACCGCTAAAGCAAGTTCTGCGTAATTTATTAAAAACACATTACTGGTATTTCTACGTTTATTTACCAAACTGTTACCGCCGTGTCTAAGTAGTAATAGTGCCAAAACTAATTTGTTCTTATTGTATCAAGTCAAGACACGGCGTCTGTATCTCCAAATCTAGGATTTCAGGTTTAATGCTTCATCTGTGAATCATGCGTAGTGAATTATAATATAATTAACCTCTAATACATTTTATGCGAAGTTATGTGCGTATAACTTAATGACCAATATTAGTGCTGACTTAAACAGTTATACCTAGTTTTAAAAACTTCGGAACTTAGGCTTGAGATGAGTAATATTTATGCCTCTATTTATGTGAATGTGAGTACAGATATTCAAATGTACAGTCAGAATTAAAGTTACGAATATCAATTTTAACAATAATATAGCTTCTGGTAATTCTGTGTCATGATTTGTAGAAATTCGCTATTTCCAATACATAATGTAATGATAATCATATATGTAGCACTCTTAAAGTATTCAGATGGCAATAGTGAAGTTTTACAACTATTTAATTATAATAATATTATTTTAACAAATTCGTGCCCCAGTAAATTTTAGGGGAATTCTCCAGTGGCTTCTGGTCCTTTGGCTTTGAATAAGAAGGTGTACACAAGTCCAGCCAAGGCTCCGCCAAGATAAGGTCCGACGAAATAGATCTATAAATTTTTTTAAATGTTAATTTAAAAATTATAAAAGCGTTGATTTTCTATTTATTTGAAACTGAAGCTTCTGCGTACCCATTGCTCCTCCGGCTTGATAACTCCGCCAACAAGTAATGGGCCAAGTGTTCGAGCTGGATTCATTCCGGCACCGGTGTAGCCAATCTGCAATTAAAATTTTATTATTATACACCGGCTTCCGCATTTTATAAACATGTTGTTTTGTGGAATATTGAAATAACGTACAGACAGCAAATGACAGACACCAACTGTCAGCCCAATCGCAAGTGGAATCGATCCCTTGACATCATCCCGAAGACTGTCACAGCATCCAAAAACGACAAGAACCAGAAGAAACGTGACGATGAGTTCGACAAGAAATCCTTGTGGAGCCGTGACGCTGGGTTGAAGTCCATTGGCTCCCAAGCTATTTGGCATATTTTCTGTGCATGTTACAGCCTTAAAAATAAAATTAGATGGGATTAATATCCTTTCAGGACAAATTAGACATCTTGCCAAATATGAGTTTCGTGTTCGTATGGGTACGAATAACAAATCAGGAAATTAAATATTGCCATTGTTTTCAATTGACACTTGCT
This sequence comes from Ceratophysella communis, assembly GCA_009869905.1. Lineage (NCBI taxonomy): Eukaryota > Metazoa > Arthropoda > Collembola > Poduromorpha > Hypogastruridae > Ceratophysella > Ceratophysella communis. The sequence goes on along the minus strand of VNWX01000584.1, from coordinate 15,781 downwards.
CATAATCATAACTGAGCGTTTCCGTATGGAGCCAACTTCCGAAAAAAGAAGCTGATCTAATTGGTACGCAGTCTGCATTAGGTATATCTGGTGTCACGCCAAAAATTTTGGTTCGTATACTACAGAATGCCCATTATCACTTGTACGGCGTTTGGAACAACTGATTTATCATAGCCATATTCGATATCATGAATATTTCCTATTCAACTCAGCATACCAGCAACAGGGCAGCTCCGACAATCGCACCGATGTATTGAACGATCATGTACAGAATCCCACGGATGACACTCATTTGACCAGAAACCATGACGCCGATAGTGACGGCCGGATTGATGTGTCCACCGCTCACATGTCCAATAGCCTGCATAGATAGACAAAAATAATATTTAAGATAAAGCACAACCACACTTAGCGATACGACTAACTTCATGAGTTCGCCATAAGGTCAATTTATTAATTATATTGTAAAATATTGACGGCATATCGAGACATTATATTAATTTCAAATCCAACAGACGCCTGAACCAAGCCTACGTAGATTACTATATTTCATATACAGGACGATCCGTATCAAAATAGCCACAGACCACGCCACGACATTGCAGAAATGTAGACATTGCATACGATAAAATTGAATCTTTCGAGTCCGGAGCAAAAAGCATTTCAAAGCAAAAACCCAAAGCATTTCTGATTTAAACCCGTCAGTACATAAAACAGAATGGTTTACAGACCCCTAGGATCATTGTCTTTTGCCAAAATCAGATTATCCTATAAAGCTTGCATACGACACGCCATTGTATTTTAATGTTGACTTGGCAGGATAAAGTCAAAGAATGCTACCGCTTCATCCAAGCATCCGTTTTTTAGAAACGTGATAGAATAGTGTGCAAAGGTGAACTCTCTAGAACTCAAGAAATCTTGGCAACAGCCACAAACAATGTGCAGGCACTAAAGCTTTCAAAGTGTGTAATACATACAGTGTCCTCATGTCAAATAAAAACACCGGTTGTCGCCGTTCTGGTTGCCTATAAAATGTCATTATTTGAACATGTGTTTATCTAATATGTCGTATCTCACAGCTAATCTTATGTTTGAGAAGAAAATAAGAACTTATACAATAATAACTCCTGTATTTTATGTGCAGGTTTTGAAAACATTCGTAAATTCTGGAAAAACTGTTCAGGGTGACTTTTATATATATTAGATGGATCCGTTGATTAAAAGTCGTATCGTAGCGTCTTTTGTAGTTATTTAATTGGAGCAAGATGGTTTAGAGCAAATAATTGTGCCAACCAACTGGGATAGCGTGATAATTTCGGACGAATAAAGAAACGTCTCGAAATATCGTGTATGATCATCTCATTAAAATTTTCGATATAATTATGGCAAGTCCCATTCTCACATATCTCATTAAGTAATAAGCCTGAATTAGACAGAATGAAACAGAATTTCCTTGTTTTCTAGACGGCAAACAAATATAACCAGTTTCAAGTTTTCTCTTTTCTTCTCAAATTCTGCATAAATTACATTTAAGATAGACAAGAATTTCCAAGTTTGTCATGCTAAACTGGGAAATTCTTGTCCATTTAAAATAAATTGAAATCGAGTGTCATTGCAACTGCAATTCATTTCAATTATGCAACATCCTGGCCGTGCCCTTGTCACCTTAGACTAAAGCGAAGTACACCTAACTTCGTAGGTTTGCAACGTTACGACAACAAATTCTGAGAATTCTGACAACACTGGAAAATTGTCACGCCAGTAAATCAAACCAGCAACGTTTAGGAAAATGGATTTCGTTATAAAATACTTGACGAGAAGCTGAAGGTTAAATGCAAGCGGCTTGGAAGTCCATCTGAGCCCATTGTTAACTACGTAGTCAAATAACTTTTTTTGCCTCTTTAGCACTTTTTGGGCAAAAAAGGTACATTGTTCGGGTTGTCTCTGTTTCAAATAAACAATGCGCCTATTTCACACCAGATTTTTAATGAGCCCAGGATTAAGAATGACAATTTTTTCATTAAGTACAGGGTTTGAAGTTTGAATACCTCTATACAAACAAGGCACTTTGCTGCATCATTCCAGTTCAATTTATTTATACATGAAATAGAACAGCGAGAAATCTTGCAAATTACTAAGAAAATGAAGAAAAACTCTTACTGGAAGGTCACGGTTTTCTCAATTACAAACCACATGCGAGCCTTTGAACTATTTTTTTTTGCAAACTCGACATGCTACACACCTTTTATTGTTGTTTTCATGTTTTTGCGCATCTCTTAAAAGACAAAGTACCTACCATAGACATATTACTTACTATATAGACATGACACGATTGGGTTAGCACGGGCGCTATTTTTTTTGTTATGGGTACTGGCATTTCCATGTCAAGCAGCGTATCCCTTGGCAACAGTGAGAAAATGCAACAAATTTTATCAAAATATCTGAATCACCCAGACAACCAGCCATGTTATACTATCAAACGGCTTAAAATAAACACCAAACAAAGTTTGAATTCGTTGAGGGCGCTAATATTTGGTACCCAGCTAATTTGAATTTTCCCGCGCCCAGTACCCACAACAAAAAAAATGAAGGCCCGTGCTAGCACTATCGTGTCGTGTCTATATGTAAGTAATATGTCTATGGTACCTACCTATACGTTTTACGCCATTGCTGCGTTTAGCTAGGCAAAGTAGTAAACGCTTAAAAATTTCTGACATAAAGTTCATGGTTATGCGTGTACTTTAGTCACACGTTACAACTTCACAAATTGAACCTTCTTTGGTGACAGAAGTTTCTATTATTAACCTAAGGTTCCCTTTTATAACTTCCGACAATTTCACTCTAATTGGTATATTATATATCTGCCTCTCAAGTTCAAGTGAGATTACCCATGGAAAATCTGGTGGTCGCCTGGCCTTTAATGCACGGTTGAGACCATTAATCAAATCATTTTTTAGATATATTTAAGAATGATAGTTGCCTAAGAACGTCTTATATTTTGGTAAGGATAACGTCATGTAGTGTTAAAAATCAAATAAATAATTGCAAATTAATTTGGTACGTTTTAGATAACCAATATAGCTTAAGAATTAAATTCCCGTGGTTCCGGTCTGCAATAAGAACGTCACGGGCGTGCATTACGTATAACTCAATCACTGTTGCTCCTATACAACAACTCGGGCATTTTTGGCAAACTCTACAGCAATTTAATCCCAAGCCGGATTTTGATTTGCAGTAATTAAGCTTATGCGCACGTAGTCGATATATTTTGGTACATGGATGTAGGCGTGGGGCTTAGGCACTGGGTTATATATTCTCAGAATCAATTATCTCAACTCAAGGAATAAATCACGATTTAGAAATTTCCATGAGCAACTTTTCGCTCAGTACACTGTCGTTTATGCCAAACACGTGTTTTTTTCAAATTACAAGACGGCAACAAAACATCCCCTCCCATCTTGGAATTGCTAAAATTACATCTGAATATGCAGGAATAATCAAGAAAACTTGATCTCCTTGAATTCAGGGAATTAATCACATCAAAAATCAAAGATTTTCTCATCTGTCTGAACAATTTACAGGGATAATAACTTGTTGCATTTTTCATCGACGCCGACGCACTTACTTCTTGGTTCTCATTATTAGATCAGACAGACGGTACCACAGCCTAGCCACTCCTAACATGACTCAGAATTGACATTGATATCCGTATTGGCCTTACTTATTTTCTGCGAACGCCAATAATAAGTTATGGGAAATATTCAAATTTTAAAAACTTGTTTTTAAATTGAAATTATGTTCTGGATTCCAGCAGGTGATGATAAGGAACTGTTAATGAATCATCAGACATTTTCAAGGTATGGTCACTAGCGTGTCATATATACTGGTCAGGTATTTTTGTGAAAAATTCCTGAAAGTTGCAAATATTCATCTTAAATGTTGCGTTATACGTTATGGATAGGACTATTAGCTGGTCGGCAGGTACATTCCAATCATCTTTTATCTTGTCCTACCGGAAGCTGTATCAAGTTCAAGTTAACGCAAATATGCTCACACCTATCTTGAATTGCTCAGCATATTTGAGCCATATTTTTATATACATTACTGGCTTACACCTTCAATTCATTGCCTCTAAAAAAATTGAGGCTATCAAGAGGTTGACCATATTGGGTGTTTCGGTATTTGACTTCATTGTTACCTATGCGATTTGAACCACAGCGTCATTAGTCATTAGATTACTCTTGAAGATGAAGTACATCTAATTGTCCTTCCCGAATCCTCAATTCAAGTTGGTATTACGCAATACGCAATGTTTACTTGTTTACTTACATACCATACCTACTTTCTATTCCATGATTTGATATAAAACTCACATGATATTACATATTTCCGGAATCATCTATAAACTATAAATTCTGCGTATTACAATATTCTGACTCATACTTGATGCTTGATTTACGAAGAAGGAAACAATGCGGATGTCCAGTGTTTACCTTCATGTTATGTACGTACAAGTTACACATGTCCATGAACATGCAACAATTTGTAACATCGTACTGCAAGACAAAAGACAACTTGAAGCCTCTCTTTTGGTGACTTGTTTTGGCTCGAACTAATTATGTTTATATGAACTCGACAATAGAAGCATTCTGTCAAGCTATTTAATGCTTTACTCCCACGGGTAATTTTTGTGCCAACAAAAATACGATGAACTCCGTATGTCGAATTCTGCGAAACCACTTAGGCATGACGTTTTTCATAAAAAAAAATTGCCATGCCTAATCACTCAACGAACTTTTCCTAAGCAAAAAATCAAGATCGAAAATCGACTTTGAAAAATAATTTATGTTAGCCAGGACAGGAACTTGTCAATTAAAGGTATCAACCTGTCACACGCAATAAATTGCAGTACACATTATGGAAACGAGGCTTAGCATGGAGTCTAGTACAAATACGAATACCTAAAATAAAACTTTAATTCCTTGCGGTTAGTGGCAGATATGAGAATGCCAAAGTATGGTATTCGTTAAAGTTAACTTAAAAATTATCTTCAACAATTTGCACAGGGTTTTTTTACGTACTTTAGGCCACATGTATCCTTGTGAACAATAGTGACTTTAAGTATTTGCCAGATGCATAGCCTGTAGCGTTGTCGGAAACGAGTGTTTACTGTTTCGTTTGATGCATGAGCAACAAAATAAGAAGAGCTAATATTCATGCAATGAGGTAGCAAAATTTTTAGCAACATGTGATGCTATTATTAATCTACCCTTAGTTGTGCTACACTTGATCAGCTATTTCGAGAATGCTTTCTTTTAGTATTGAATCCTCCAAGCTTTCTTTATGATGATTCACAAGTTCACAGATATATTCGAGACTAAATGCGTGACTATCCTTGCGTTGATGGGCATACAGACAATTAAATAGGGGGAATTTATTCGCATATTTCCGTCGTTCAAGTATCCCCACTTATGCTTATACTATACTTCCATTTTAAGAATAATTAAGAAATATTCTGCAAGTCATCCACTTGATTTAGTCCTTAATCCTTGACTAAGAATTTTAAGGACCTGAGTGGCTACATATTTCTAGCATACCAGTGACTGTTGATACAGAGGTTGGTAGCTGTATCCTAATGACTACACAGGATAAGTTTGCGCGTGCTATTGATTCCATGTAAAATTCCTGACAAAAATGTTTAAATGAGCTGAGCTGAATCGAACATCTGTACATTAGCAATGTTTGCATAGCAATGAACATTGCAAATAATGGTTTAACTAGCATTACTAACTAAACTACTAGTATTACATGTTTTCACAACGCCCGTTACGTGATAGCCAAGCGCGTCTGTTCAGCGGAAACAAATAAATACATTGAATATCTCTAACATCGGCAAAATTTCAAAGATAATCATGTCATCAGAATAGAGCAGGAGGGACTCCAGATGCCATGGCATGTCAAGGAAAACTCGGAAACATTACACAAATTAACTTCGTATCTGCATTTCAAATTCCAATACCTCTATTCAACAAACAGTCAATTTCAATAGTGATCCTAATTTAAAATTTATTTATCGAGCCAAATGGTATTTAATAGGGGATTCTGGTTCTGCTCGGCTTCGGTTCATGAAATAATTATGACTATACAGGGTGGAATATGAACTGCTTTAAAAATCAATTGAAATTCAAATGCAAATGCAAGCTTGGTGTGCTTTCGCTTCAAAGAGGCAGGAATAGTGAAATAGCCGGATGCAATTTCCAGTTAAATTTAGAAATTTTACATAAAATACTTGGCAAAATGAGATCAACTATAAAATTTTGTATTATGGAGGAAATTGTCAACTTCATTAGGGAGAAATATCTAGATGCTATCAAACTTAAACCTGATTTAATTGAATTTATGCTAGAAAATCTGTGATTTATTTTTGTGTATGCAATATTTGCAGCCTAATCAATATCAAGTGTAAACGCTTTTCTTAAATTTCGAGCTAATTAAATCTAAACCAACATGAACTTACAATATTTAGAGTGATTTGAAATAAATTCATACAAAACATTTTGTAGAATTCGCCCAGTTAAATTATTGTTTAAAACTAAAATTTACCCGAAATTTGCAATTAGATAATAGTCAGAAAAATAGAAGGATAAAACAATAATTTACCTGAGCAACAGCAGCAACGACGAGCCCGAAAGTAAGAGCCACTTGAGTTATGAAGGCACTGGTAAGCACCGTCGTCTGAGTCGCCTGTGGCCCTGAGCCCAGCGTAATTGGTCCTACAGTCCGTGACCCCGCCACAGCCGCACCGCATCCGAAAAAGACGAGCAATAGCGTTCCCAGCCACTCCGCCACGAGAGCTTTAAAAAGCGGAGCCTTGTTGTCCTTCATTTCGGAAAGCCCGAAAATGTCCTCAACTTTTTTGCCCATTTTGAACTTGGTTTTAAAATAAGATTTAAAAGAACAAAAATAATACAAAAAGTATTGTGACACGGGAATTATTGTCGAGGAGTGTGACCTGGACCAGGGCTAAAGTCTAATTGACGACTTTCCACGGTTGTCTCCCTCCGTATAAAATACTCTCCTTTTCTCAAACAATGAGTACGATAGATATGCGAATTGAATTGGTACAAAGTAATTCGTACAGGCTATCAAGCTGGGATGTTTAGTGGGTTCAAAGAGTTGGCTTGGCTTGTGGCTTGGCGTTTAGACTTGACTCGTGCTTACAGGAGGGACTTGACTTGACTAGTCACTGACTCCAATGGAGTGAGCTAGGATGCTTCATACAGTAGGCAGTTCATATGAAGCTGAATATATTATTTATTGCATGTATTTTGAATTACATTCTCACTTTCTTATATGAATTATTTCAAGATTTATTCCGTTTCTGTTCAATGTTCTGCCTGGAATGCCCGCAATTATTTCGTGCTTGCTATGTAAGCAGATAACCGAAACGAAACGCCATCCACTACTGATTGTGTCTTAGCTTATGCTAAGCAAAAAACAATATCTTATCTACACCTGCGATCGAATATATGACATGAAAGTTGGCACGCGACGGATTAACTATACGTATCACGTAATGCTTGTTTCATGTTTAAGTTTAGTCAAACCGAGGATTAAAATTACAGGGTTGCTTCGGTGTACTTGGCCTATCTATAATTCAGGATTAGCTGGCGATTCCATAAGCAAAAGACGCGTCTTTTCAGATCCCACAGGAATTTCTATTTGCGACTTGCCATACGACTAGTAGTAGGTAGTTTATTTCTGGCTTCAGGAAAGAAATTTGAGAGGACATGTAAAACCTATAGCGATGAATTTAAAACAAAAGGTAGGCGGGACCGAAAATCCTAAATAGGTCGTGTTTAGTTAGTCTTGGCTTGATTATCATAGTTTTACATGGATCTATATTGGTTCGTGCAAAAGGAGCAACACAAAATTTTATTTGAGCTTCCCAGAGATCCTATTATATTTGAAATCCCTTGTTTGATTTAAAAAATGCATTGAATTTCAAACGAGAAATGCATGAAATTGCATAAGTTTTACATAATCTTTATTTCGAGTTTAATACAATTACTTAAGTATAGTTAATGAGTAAACGCAAGATCAGAATTCACAGTTTTTTATTAACTAAATTAAATAATTGCACGCAAATCGTTTAGAAGATCGTGAATTAACCGCCAACGTATTCGCTTCAGATGTGCTGACGCAAGTCTATCAGCTAAGCTTAAAATTAGCGTACATGACGGATTAAATGCCTGAGAAATTGATACGTATCATCTATAATTTGCTACAAGAATTTCCCTGATGAAGTAATTTCTTCGCTCCATGATTCAACGCTCAATACGTCATTTTATCCAATTAGCCATCATTAATGCAATAGCTTACAGGACAATGTCACTGAATGTGGCCACAAAAATTTTGTTTGATTATAGCCATAAATTGGAATGCGTTATTCCACTAGAAGCAGCATGCACCACTAACGAAGTATTAAATGCACTTCTTTGTATGACTGTATGACTGACTAATCGAACACCAGGTCAAGCAAGTATTTCTTCTAATTGCAGCCTTCGACCTCCACACCCTCATCAATTACATGAATCATTATTTTTAATCCAGTGGTACTTAGCTTGATGTCATGCCGTGTGCAAATACTCGATTACCCAGGGGTGAGATGAGTGGCAGTTCCACGCCTCAATAAGCCATCATCCAGGTTTTTCTCATGGTTGGCTCCAAGAAAGTGCGTGCGTGGTCATCCGGTTTGTAATTCATTTCCTGGAAATCTACGCGTTTGGTAAGTCTTAGAGGATGAGGTGATGACCACAGAAAGTTGTACGTTATATCAGTGGTCAAGCTTAGAGTATGCTTTAAGTACTTTCTAGACTTAGGTCAGCAGAAACAAACGAATCTGTAAAAGTTTGTTAACCGCGTAACAGGAAAATAGCATTGGATTCCAATGAACTTCCATTCCCCATCCAAATTTTGAGGCCGGGTACTGGTTACAACTTCATCCAGTACAAACCGGTTTCCTGTTCGTGTTAAGCTGAGCTCAACTGATTATTTCCAAAATAAGGAATTGCTCTATTGTTGTCCGATGCCGATGCAGCTTCAAAATAATTTGCATTATCTCTTCCCCACGCGTCTTCTGTCCAAAGGCTAAACAATGATATTTTTCAAATGGTAAACGCTTTGAAACACTTGATAAAACCTAAACGACAACAAAGGTCCAAGAACCAGGTACAAGAATGCTATCCTTATCATTGATCACGTGTGGGGGTTGAGTCTCAATTGTTGATCAGTGCAGGAGATCAAATCTCAGCATTTGTGTGCACAATTATACAGATAAGGGCAATGACACAATGTGGAAAAGTAATTCAAGTTTAGTAATAAATAACTCGATCTTTTGCCTTTAGGCTTTGGATCAAATCTCAAATTTTAATTTGAACTCACGCTATCTGGGTTTGATTTAAAAAATGCCAATCTCATAAAATCAGTAGCATTTGCGTTTGCAGTAGAGGAACGCTGCAAAGTAAATTATTTTGCGCATTACAGAATGCCAGATGCCAATAGCAGTTTTTTGAATTGTTGAAGGGACATCTATAAAGCTAGCCAACCTAACCTGTGGGTAGATTGTTCTAACCCTTTCAATTACCATTTGCTCTAGACACTTTATTAAATAAAAGCAACATTTTAAACGCATAAAGTAGAAAGTATTCAGGTTAAGGATATTCTCCTTTTAATTTGGATATTTCCGTGCTGATTCTTGGCTATAGCCACAATTTCTGTTTTGAAAAATTCAGGTGCAAATCAAATTATGGAGTGAAAATACGTTTTGCATTGTTTCAGACATCAGGCAATATACATTTACGGTTCAAGCAATACTTCTTAAGTAACCACGCCAAAAGGGGCTATTCAAAAAAAATTTATACAGGCAATTTGTATTTGGAATTGAAGAACATGACACTTGAGCTTGAGCATGTCATAGTGCTTATTTGTGTCTTATTTATTTAAAGTGCTGCAGGGTGCTTAGGCTTATTCTGGTCAGTAAAATAGCAATATAAGATAACAGCACTTTGAGGTCAGTGGTCAATTAGGAGTAGAACTAATTTTTGATTATGGCTAATGGCTCGTTCCAATCTAGTACCAGGCAAGATTTATTTAAAGAGTGTGGTGGCTCGAATCGAAAATTCACTGAGGTAATCACGTATTAGTCATTAAAGAATGGATTGGGACTTCCTTTTACACTGTTAAAGAATTAAATTGGAAATGACATTGATAAACAAATCGTAGGAATGGTTGTCATCTCATGTACAGTAGATACGGACCCGTAGCTCAAATTTTCTTGCTTAATTTGCTGATTTAGCTAGTTAGGAATATTCCAACAGATTGGTACATATTCGCTTGAGCCTAATTTAAATGTGTATGTTGGCGTCTCATGCACAGTAGATACCGAGCTCTTAGCTCAAACTGCTTCATTTGCTGATTAAGTTATTCAGGAATATTCCAACAGACTGGCACATATTCGCTTGAGCCTAATTTAAATGTGTATGACCTGTGAAATGCTGACAAGTAGTTTCGTTGTAAATTTCTTGTGCATGCGGATTCACCAATGCTTTAAGTGAAAAAACCAGTAGGTAACCTAGATATTTAGAATTTTGCTAGCTGCTAAAATCATTAGCCAAAGTATGTCAAACACTGACCTAGTTTTTAGTTTTCGCGAATGCAAGGACTCGCAAGTGCTTGCAAAAATTCTAAACTTAATTGTGTCTACCAGACGATTTCATGAGAACTGATTTTGTTTGATTTAGGGTTTAACAATGCAGCATCCCTAGATTCTATTTTTACTTAAATTATTGGAAAGCTAACAGAAATATATCCCGGATTAGCATAACTGGTAATTCCGTCTCAATGCGTTCATTTGGATAATGGAAAGTAATGCTGCTAAGCCTAACCGTTAAGGTGCAGCATTTCCATTGCTAATTCCCTGTTCATTATCTACACTTGAAAAACATCAACAATCTTAGAAGAGTAGACGTAGATAAGGAATTTAAAATTCAATATTTGAAGTATTTACATATAAACGCTGTCTTAATTAAAGTCTTTCGCTCCACATTGTGCACACGCGAGCGTATATCTTATTCTTGGTAAGCTAACTAATACGTACGTAAAGGATATTTGAGTTTGAGTATCATAATTAATATTGTATTATTTGCCTAAGTGCAAACTTTAGTCCGAGTTACTACTGAATTATTCAAAGCTCTCGAAACTGCAACTTGTGCCGCTGCTGCTGTGCAATACTACTGTCTTTTTCAATTTCGTTGTCTACTGGTTTGGCAGTTTCCTTCACCTGAAATGCAATGCTGTACAAAAATCCTGCAGTAAATCCACCTTGCCAATGGACCCACCCAGTACACCTGCGGGGGAAAATAATGGCAAAATTAGTTACTGATTTATGTAATGGTTAAAGTTCAGATACACACCGAGGCCATCATTCAATAATCACTAAAGAACTTGAACTTACCCACTGATTTTCCCAAATTTTTGCGATTACTGCTGGTCCCAAGGTTCGTGCTGGATTCATGCTTGAGCCGGTATACTGGATCTAAAGTGTTTATGAAATACAAAATTAAAGCAAAAAGTATTTTGGAAATAGAATACAAGTTCACAAGTTTTCTTTGCTGATTTGCTTACGGCCATTAAATGACAAACTGAGATTGATAAGCCGATGGCCAGTGGTGCTGATCCTTTGATATCGTTTCGTAAGTCGTCACAAACTCCACAAACAGTCAGTACCAACACGAACGTTATCATAGCTTCCAGCAGAAGCCCTTGAAACGGTTCCAGTTTGTCGCTCAACATGGTCATTCCCAAATTGCCTTGCAATTCGGTAGGAGTTATCGCCTTTAAAATCAAAAGTCATATCATAAATATTTGTTAGAATCCGAAATAAAATTCATCTATTTTAATCCACTTCCTTGCTTGAAATATTTTGAAATCTCGATTCCTAGACAAAATACCTGCAGAATTGCTGAGCCCGTGATCGCTCCAAGACATTGGGCAATCATATAAAACATTGCCTTGAAAATACTACATTTTCCAGCGACAAGAAGGCCAAGTGTTACTGCTGGGTTAACGTGACACCCACTGACGTGACCAATAGCCTGGAATCAGAAAGAGAAACAATGGTCAATTATTTACCAAGGTGGACCACATCTCGGACATTGCGAGAAAAGAGGCATACAGTAATGTCCTGGAAATTGTAGCCACACGCGTCATCAAGCTTTATCCTGACCCTGACTAGATAAATGCTCCCACACAGGTCACATTTCGCAAGTATTCCAGAAAAGAAGATGAGCAATGTCAAGTCCAACTGGAAAATGCTACTGGACACGGCTCAACCTTAACCTTCAGTCCCTTTCATGACCGTTTCTTGTGACTATTCATTTAAATTTGATGGATTTTCTCACGATCATTTTCAATCCATTCGATGACCGTCACGCACGCATTAATTTAAGCACGCTGGTTTAATTCACGCCATACAATAGAAATATATAAGACTTTTATGTGTCATGTCAGTGAATTGCATTTTGCAATCAAGCGATGCAATTGAACGACAATGTGCCATTCAACGACCTATTTTGCAAGTGAATAACATGCTACTTTTAACAAATTTTTAAGCTTACCTGAGCTAATGTGGCCACGTGTGATGCCAAATCCCAGAGCAATCTGAACCATCGATGGCTCATACGTTTTGCTCCATCCAGAAATGCAAGTTCCACAGCCAATGAACACGAGGAATAGCGTCCCAATGAATTCCGCTAGCAGCATCTTCCATAATCTATTATTTCCACAAACATCTTGAACCCCAATAAAGTCTGCAAGCATCGCAGCCGCATTCTTTGGTTTTGGGCAGTAACCATTCGATCGCATAGTGGATGTATTATTAAACATGTCTTCTTGGTCATCGTAATCGGGCGTAGGAAGAATATGCTTCTGACTGGAAGTACTCTGACTCCGATTCAAATTCGGTCCAGCAAATTCGGGTAATTCCATAAAAGTATTTCGAGTTTTCTGCAGACTATAAGAAGGTGTATAGGTCTCTGACTTGCTGTCATGTCCATTCGAGCGAAATCCGTTCGAAGCTATGTATTCCGTACTGCTAACAATGGCCGCTTGGGATTTGTTTTTGGGTGAACTCGTTTCCATTCTAAAATCACTGGAATATGCGCTAACGCCGAGTTTCGGGGATGCAGAGGACATTTTGATTGATAGGGTACCACCGGTGGGCCTGTAGATTCGCAAAGATAACAAACACGTTATCAGTTATCAGGTAAATCTAGCGAAGCGACTGGACAATCGACTAGCTGTGGTAACCGCAATTCTTCTCCAGACCTTGTCCAATCAAGAACAAGATTCCAACTTCCAGCATTTACTTGGTTCTCAGCATCTATTTAAACCTTTCCCATTTATTTTTTTTGTTGAATATTATAAGAAATCCTTAATTACTTGTTAACGCTTTACGGCATGGAGAAGAAGCATGGCATTATACACTATGGCCTGTTCCATTTAAAGTTGCTCATACAGATAATAATACCTCATGCAATATTAATGATGGAAATACACTACTTAATAGAGTGACCATTAAAGAATAGGCACAAGAGGCTATAGCTAGCCTGAGAATAATGCAAATTAAAGACAATATCCATGAACTCGAGTGTACTTCCTTCACTTGTGCAATGCATTCAGTGAGGCCTGAGTTGTGATCGCAAAGATGCAAATTATATGTTGCAGAGAATTTGGATTGCTATTGTAAATTACCCTAACCTATGATGATCGTATTTGGTGTGGAAAAATTCTGAAACCGATTTGTATTCATGCTTGGCGTCAAAAGAATGGAATGCTGCATTTTTGGCAGATTGGGTGCTAACTGCTAAACAGGATCAGTGGACCGTGGCACATCCGTGAAATTCATCAAAGCCACACGCCTGCGGTCACAATTATCTGGTCAGGATGCTGCCGGTAACGACAGTAGCTTTTATTAAGCGCTTGATCAGGCCAAAATTATTTTTCTCAAATTAAATGATAGCGTGTCGAACTCTATTGATTTCTTTAAAATCTGATATTTTTAATTAGACACGTTTATTTAATACAAAACAGATTTTGATATACGAAATACCAATTCTGTTCTATACCAATAAATGTGTAATTTGTTCCATTTTGTACTACATATGTATATGTTTTTTTTTCATGAGCTTTCGAAGCTTATAGGCCGATAGCGCTATACTCGGCTACCAAACGTCTAGTTTTTTGGTAAACATAAGGTTATTTATTGGACAGGTTTTTTACAGGCTGTTGCTGTTGTATTTTGCAAATAACAGAATGAACTTCTCACAAAAAATGCCAAGATTCTTCTTTTACTAATTATACGTTTGATGAAATAAAAAAAACATTATTCGAGTTTAGATTGACTTGGAATGGACAATCAAATGTAACATCAAATTATTTTCAAGGTAATCATAGGATTTGCGTTGTTGCCTTAAACCGGTAAATAGATTTATAAATAGGTTTATTCTGGTATTAAATAGATGGAAATTAAGGATAGGTTGTGGACATACTGCGTACCCAAATTCAAATCATATTAATCAGAATTCAGGTGCTCAAAAAGTCCATAGTTACGAATTCAGAAAAGTGTAATTTAAAATGGCTTTTGTCAAGTTGTTTCAGCTGAACATTTAAAGATCTGCCTTATAATTGAGACGCTTCCCTCCCTGTAGGTGAAACTAATTTTAGACTCAAATTGCTCCGTTGTATAACCTGTGCTAAATACGTCAGTTCGAGCCCGTGCTCGAAGTGTAACAACCAGTTTGACGTCTTAAAATGCATATTTATCATATCTGTAATATTTTAATTTAAATATTATTCTAATTTCAGTCGCCACTACTATTGCTTTTAAATGATGGTTTAACCAAAATATTCGGTCCAGAATGTCCGGGTTCCACTTTAAAGCAAACAGATTGACTTGGCACACGTTTAAGAATACATATTTAATTGTCTAGTGAGAGCGAGGTATCTGTAACAGAATTTTAGACGTATATCCAGCTAATTGTACTGAAATAAGGATAAAATGACCATTATACAACTTCACAAATAAGTACATATTTATAATAATAAGTACCTAGGTGTAAATGTTACAGCATTAACAAATTATATATTACATAAGAGTATTGCGTAACTGAAAATAATTAAACAGTTAACGTCCAAATAAGTTTAATCGGAAATGACGAAAATGAGTTCACAAATTTGTAATTTCTTGTTATAATAATCCAAGGATAACGAGTTAACGACTTCTTTAAATCGAAACAAATCTAACATCGCTTAGAAGGATTGAAACAAAATAGAAGTTACGGATTTTTAAAAAAAAACAGTGCCCGAAATTATTGCAATTTCACATAAGTAAAATGAAAAATGAACTTCAAAATTGAAATATTTTTTAAAATTATTTTAACTTTTTAATGAATACAATTCTTGCTAGGCTAATTTTAAGTCAGTCAATCTAGATTTTCGATATCCAAGCTTACGTTCAAATTGAGAAGGATTAAATGGAAGAATATGAATTCTTCTGCACGATGTTGACGGAGCATTTATGAGGAAACATCACTCCTTTCAGCATGACATCCTCGATTCCTTTGAGCCCCGAAATGCATGGCGAGAATATGCTGGCGATGAGATAAAAAAAGAAGCAAAATCCAGAAATCCACCAAGAAAATATAATCAAAACGACCAGCCA
>VNWX01000583.1:0-20286 GCA_009869905.1 Ceratophysella communis | reverse complement strand
CTGATGTCATGCTTCCGGTTTAACACTAGTATAGTTAGCATTCTTCGGAAATAGCTTCTAGGTCCAGAAAAAAACCTCGACTCGGCGTAAATTGTAGTTTATATCATAAGAAACGAAATTTTTTGCATTCTTTTTCTTCGATTTTTTTAGAGCGTTCTTAAAATTTCCATAAATGCTTAGCCCTTCAATGTATAATTCTGAAATTTTGGCCAATTTGGCCCAACAATATCTTGTAAATGTTCTGAAAATTTCAGATTTTTAGGTTGTATCGGTCCGGCGATATAAAATTTTATATAAGATGCAAAATTAATGATACAACCCTCGTAATCGTCTGTGGAAAAAAGCCTTTGAAACACATTTGAGCCCGTTTTCGCCTTCCGAATCCAAACATTCGTTTTCTGCACAGTTCTATGAGAATTCGATGCAGTTTTAGCATTGAAAATAAACGCGATTATCCGGACTGTTTGTAAACTATATTGACAATATAAATACTTATGAGTATGAAGCAAAATTGCGATTTTCCGTGAAGAAAACTCTGGTAAATCAGACTGCAAGTTGATTTTAGTCATCTCTCTGGTGTTTTCTGGTGTTCCTCTAAGGACATCTTGTCCTGAAGTTATTTTTTAGTTAAAAATTTACGTAAAAGCACAATTCTACTCGTTACTCACTTCAGCAGAAGCCCTCGTAATAATAAAATGATATATTAGTATGATATTAACATGTCAAATTTTGTTTACAAGCAGCCATGCGTCATAGAATGCCAAAGAAAGGCAAGTAATCATATAATAATGAGGTATTTGAGACTGTTGTCCCTCTGCGTTTCTTGCAACTTGCAAAACTGAAATGCAGACGCAGCCTCGAACATCGTCTGATTTAAAAATAAAGTATGTGTCTAAGGGCGAGAAGAGGAGCTGAGGACAATCAGAGAGTCGATGTGCGTTAAAACCAAAGGAAGACCTACATTTCCGTCGTCGTTAGAACAAGACCTGTCGCCTCATTATTCTCAGCGGCAAGAGCGACGTGATATATTATCATGGCAGATTTCAATAAAAAATCCATCTTATTAATGAAAGCCCAAGCCAAACTCATGTCAGTCACAAACCCTGCTGCACCACGACCGCACAAGAAACCGCGCGGAGCCTTTCTCTCATGTAAATTCTCAGGAAAAAATAATAAATATGACAACTTTTGAATCAGAGAGACAATGAGATCTGAATTGGGAAAGAACAATGAAACCTGGATTCGTGAACAAGCACGGATAGGAGTCACTTCCAAGGGGAAGTTGTTATTTCTCATTTATGGTGTGGTGTAATCTCTTCGGAGGAATTGCAACTCGGATTAAATATGTGCCAAATGCACCAAAACCGCAAGACATGTTTGATGAGTAAGCGCTTCTAATTTGCAAACGAAGTTCCAGACGTACTAAACTAAATCAATGCCATGTTATCCGTTTGCCTGACGGTGTCATTTTTACAGGCTTGAGAGCTCGTGCATTTCGCCTGCTGTTGAGTTGCTAAGAAGTACGGCATGATCGCATGATTTGCAGAAAAATAAAAGTGATATGATATATGATGAGTTAGTTTACACGAGTTGAAAAAGTAATTCTCGACTATCCCTGAGTTACTCATCTAAAAGCATCATCGTGAATTAGTATTTACATGTAACTCTACCAATAAGTGAAACGTGAGGCGCAAGTAATGGATGTCGGGATAATTTAGTGGCATTCTTGATTCTTGATTCCTGACTTTTAGTTTTACGGCAAAAATTTTGCCTAAATTTGGAGAGGCTCGGAGAAATCAGGCTAAGTTCTGTACTTAAATTAAAATAAAAAAATTAGGTACTACTATTTCCTGTTAATCAAAAGAAGCCACAAACATTAGCTTTAATGACTCGAACTCTTTTCGCTTTTAAAATGCATATATTCCTAATTAATTTTTAGGGCTAATGAAACCTAACGTTACGTGCCAATACCAGTTTCCATTTTAGTTTTAAATTGTGTTCACTTTCAGCACAATAAATATATTAGGCACCCATTTGAAAGGTTCGATTTAGAGGTGTAAAAGTTACGGAATTGTAGGCAGATGGCATATGCAAATTTGATACGGACTAACGCCGCCAAAAGCTGTTTTCTTTATGAGCATACGTGTCTGGTTTTTCATGGGCAAACGACGTGTTAAGTAGGAGTACGCACTATTCAAGAGCAACAATCACCAGCATGAGGGGAACAGTTTTCCCATAATTCCTCTCTTTTTGCTACAAAGATTCCTGTGGATTTTCACAGTACGTGTAAAATTTTCAATTGTCCTCATCCCTTGTCCCATTAGGCGTCGTAAGAGTATATTTGTAGTTGATGACTCTGTTTCTCATTTGGCCGGCTGCTTGTTTATGCATTGAGTTCGAACTTCTACTTAATGCTCCTTCCAAGCATGCATTCGTAACAAGGCAGGAGACTAATGCTTTCACCCACAATGGGTACTCTAGTTAATGAGCTTTTTTCGGCAGTAAGTAATAGCATTATTGTAAATCTATTTAGAACCAATATTTAGCTTCGGCTGAGAGAAGAATGTGGTTCATGTTTTATTGGAACAAGAATGGAATTAGTTCCAATTGACTTGAAGAGTCATATTTCAAGGCATTATGCTTTCCCTGACCAGACTCACGGACCACCTCTGATTTATTTACGACTGTATTTATGCAAAGCACAACAGCACAATGGACCAAGGAATTGAAAAGGAAGTGGACTGCTATTCTCCTTCTCCCGATTCATCTCATTATGAGGAGACAGACTGCAGTCCATCCTGATGAACCTACTTGCATTGAGGGCACAGCTCGACTGCGTGACGAATAAGGATTTCACTGATCGATTAATTGATTTGAAAGATGTGTGTGTGTGCATCTGCCTTTTTTGGTGCATAAATACAACACACGAAGACTCTTCTCTTCTCGGTGATTAAAGAAGCTAGAACGAAGATGAGGCTGAGTTGACTTTTGAATTCTAATCGCTCCATGACTTGTCGTCCCGGATTTTAATTTTACTTGAGCCCGTGTATGTAGATGCTTTTCCGCACAGGCTTTTCGCATGCTACGGCACTGATGCAGTCTGCGCTTTGACTTTTTGAAGAAATTTATTCGACTCATAGGATCCCATACTATTTACTCTCAAGGCCAGTTGACAAACCCGAAAAATGGTATTTGAATTGACCGTCGAGTCGAGTTTTCCTACCACAGCATGCTTCATGATAAATCCGGTGTATGATGATTATTATATGGCCATCGTTACTACAATTATTCATTCATCCTCGATCCCATTCAAGCGACTAACGATCCTAAATGCTAAGTGCTTGGGCTGAGGAGAGAATACAATGCTTTGGGGATCGGAGATGAGTTTTATGGTAACAAAACACCGAAGCAGGGTCGTCCGTATTAGTAATCGCAGTGCCGAGCCGAGCCTAAGCCTCCATTAACAACTTACGCGGTTAGGTTTTGTGGATTATTTATAGTCAAGTCATCCACTCATAGAGTCACCAAGTCATCACAGCCCCACTGACGACGACCTACTAAGCCAACTGCAAGCCTCCCAATACATATCAGCCATCCATCTTCATTGCCTCCAACCAAAAGCAGTCACAGAGTCAATACCACTAGGAAGTTCCGACACGGCTATTCAGTAGCACCCGACCGACATGGAGCAGTGGAATTTAGAATGAGTTCGATGCTCGACTCGACGGGGAAATAGGCGTTGTTTGTTCTGTGACCATCTAACAAGCATAATATTTTAAGCTGTTTTGATGCTCCGATACGTCGTAGGTGAGGTTTTCATTAGCACATTCCCTGTACGTATGCGTCTCCAATTTCATGCTACCTTCCTTATTTGACCATGCAAATCCGTGAAACATTTATTGAAAGCTGCATCTATCCATCTCAAAATGAAAGTCAAAACTTAGCAAGCTATCGCTGTGGCTCGTGAAATGAAATGAAAAATGAAGGAGCAAGTAGTACAATTACAAAGGCAAACAGTCCTTGGCCAAATATGTGCTTGGCATTGGAATTTACTCTGATTGGGACGTTGTCCATGGATTATCAACATCTCAATAATTGACTACTGGTAAATGTCAGAAGGTATTATACGTCATAAGCTGGAAAATATTAGTTCTCAGAGCACTGGTCCCTATCTAATTTTTAGGTGCTTTAAGGTTCACATAGGCTACGACAAAAGCATTTTCGGTAGCTCTGATTCAAAGCAAACTGCAAAATAATGCATAAATAATGTAAACCGCAGACGTATTCCCATTAATGGCCATGGCATTTGCACACATTTGAGTCGGCATTAGCACGCCATTTGAGTTCAAGTTGGAGGTGAGGCTGAGGCTAGTTCTTGATTTAGATTTTCACAACTTTTCCCAATACTGCAAGAATGTCACCCTGTGTGCCTCACCACGAGCACCACATGGGGAATTGTCAATTGAGGACTTAAAATGCAATTCTCACACGGCTCAATGCCCTGAAATCAGCTGCCTTGCAGCTTTCAATATGGCATTTATGGTTCTGTGATTATATTAATTCAATAAGCACTTCTGCCTCACTTGACAGTTGACAGTCGTTTTGTTTCTACTGACAGTGAATTGGGTCTGAACTGAAATGAGTGCTCGATGGGTGCTCGGCTTACTTTTCTATTAAGTCCAATCGTTTCAATACTAAAATAAGTAACTCAATGAATAGCTTCGTAATTCCTTCAAAGCATTCGGCAGGGTAGAAGTCGCCAGTTAATTACGATTTATGATAAGTGATGCGAGTCTTAATTTTTTTTTCAAAAGAATTTACAATATTTTACCAAACTATATTTATTGAGTTCGTTAAACCAGAAATTTGATCTATTCAATAATTTTTTGCATCCGGTAACTCAATTAAGGCTAACAGGGCTCGTGTAGTATCTATCTTGTTAAATCCGCAAAATGGGCACATATTAAGCAGACGGGTCTCACGGAAGAAAGATGCATACCTAATTTTAGTAGGTGTCCCTCGGTATCACATGCTGCATTGAAACCGAACAGTTTAAGAGCAATTTACAAATTGGCGTACCTACCCCGTAAATTAGCTACGAAAACAAATGCCAAATCTAGGCCAATTAGAACTCAAGCCAGTTTCACATAGAGAAATTTCGTGATGACGCCTAGGGCTTTCGGATCAGGCATCTACGCAAAGTGATGCATAATAAATAAGCTTTAAATCCCGAGCCAGACTATCCAAACACGAGGCACTGAATTAAAAAACCTAACTGCTGTTTCATATACTAAGGTCAAGAGCAGCATTACACAAGGATTACTTCTCACTCCAGACAATAATCTAACGACGCTGAGCTTGAGCCATAATAAGCAACTTCCCTAAACAACTAATAATTTTGGATTTACTGCCTTAAGCAATAAACATTTATTACACACACACTGAAAATATGAAAGATGCATTCTGATTCATGTTGCAAGGAACTAAAATCATCGCCCAAGCTTAGTTTACATAAAGTTCAAGGATGTTCTTCCGCCATTTGAGAGCCTACTTCAGAGTTTTGCAAGTTGACTAAAAACCGTTTGACACCTAGTTCATGTGCCTGCCTGTATAGAGAGATTATGGAAATGACACACTTGCCTGCTTACCCCAAAGTTGTCCTATATCTTAGTGTGTACTTACTTTTCTTGTATCTACAGAATCATAAGTGAGAGATTTTGTCAACTTTGCCGGTAAGAAATAAAGCTTGGGCTTTGAGCAGATGCGGAGCTGGTGACAATGGGAGTATTTTTTTGAAAAGGAACCTCCTGTGAATTAGCCGGTGCGTTATCTGGTCATCAAGTTTTATGATTTCGTCGAAAGTCACGCTCTTCGTTGAGAATTGAGGCGGCCGGGAGTCTTGTGTGCGGCTCATCACTCTTCTAACATGCCATTGTTCTGCTTGAAATATTTATAAACATCATTATCACCCCTTGTTCTGCTCAAATTGGGAAGCGAGCTACAAAGTTAATTGAGCCTCTGCATTCCCCATGCTCAAACAGACACTCCGAACAGGCCCTCTTGCTAATAATAGGATATAGTAGAACAATGGCTGAGGTGAAAAGAATAATTATTTGCTCATGTGACACTGAAATAGTTTCCGAGTCCTCAAACCACACCACTGTCATTTTTATGAACTCCTGTCCTAATAAGCAATCAGATTGACAAGATAAATGAAGCCGAGTTTCGCGACGCGAAGTCAGCCTTACTGCTTTTTAAAGCTTTTTGTATAATTGACGCTACGATTAAATCCGATCCGAATCGACTAACTTTAATTAGGTTTACGGAGTAATAGTTTATTGTAAAATGTCCTGGATTTACAAACTTCGTTCGTAAACTACGGCAGACGCTAGCCCCTCTGTATAAAAATATTTTAATCTCAATTGATATAGGATTAATGTCGACCATAAGTTGTCTAGCTACTTGAACAAAAATAATGGCCGTGTGAAACTACAAGATAGACTCAATCAGCATAGTAGGTAGAATCTAAAAGGATGTGATTATTTGCTCAACAGATGATTTTTTAACTGAAGAAGCCTCTTTTCTCATCTATCAGATCTGATCAGGTTGAAGTGAAGTTAGACTCTTGTTTTGGAGTGGACTTGTAGGATTTATCAAATAAATTCCTTTCTTCTTCGTGAAAAAAACAAGTTTCTCTTTTATCTTTCTCATCAGTCGCAGTCTTATGCAAGCTGGGCTGGGACTGTTACATCGACTGCTCCAGACTTGTATTTTTCCTGAATTCCTCTTGAAACCTTGACAGACGGCAGTGAAGAAGTATTGGCTGGAAGCGGAATTTCTGGATTGGGATTTGGAGAATCAGACTGACTACTTTACTTCGGCTTTAGACTCCCACATGCTTTCAAGTCTTTTCCGCTGCTGGAGAGACAAGACTTTAACGTCTCGTCTAATAATGAACTCTTGAGTGGAGAATAGAGTCAAGTAGAAACTATGTAGTTAACATAAAAACTACCCGTGTAGCTTTAATTCCGCTTGTAGGACTTAATGAAAACTTCTATGTACAAACTGGATGCAAAGGCTTGCTGAGTCAAACTCGTATTTTGTAGTGAAACAAAAAAACACAAACAAGTACGAAGAAAGTTCAGTTCCCACTTACTGAAGATGAGTTCTCAGGAGAGTCTTATTGTTCCCAATCTTAATGATATTGGTCCTAAAACTCATATCAGGGAGTCATTAGGGAGCTTCTCTGCCTATCTAAGCTTTTGTGGACTCCAAAAGCACAGCATTAAGCATTTCTTGTGGCCCTGGTCCAAAGATGACTATCGTCTACCCATTGTGAATTAATGTGAGGCCGAGGGGTCATGGGAGCCTGGAATCTCGGTGAAGTCAGCTTATTTAGAAACGCCGGCAAAGCCAGATACGAGTTGGCAAAGGGCGCTTAATTAGGAAAAATGAGAAGAATAAATAATCTTGTAACGTAGGAATAGAGCAGTAAATTGAATTCCTGTTGTTTTCACATAGCTGTGACCTGACGGGCAGAGAATCGGGTGATTGATGTTTTTATCTATGTGACTATCTCTGTGTGCTACTCCGACCCATTGTGCAGTTTTAACTGATGACCTGATGAGCATGGGCATTGGAGAGAGATACCCTTCTCCCGGCTATTTCCTAAGAACAATGTCCAACAAGGACAGACCGCCGGAGAGTGTGTCACATGCATAATAATCTAAAGACAGTTGCTAATTAGCCAAGGAATGCTCATATCGACACCAATTTCTACGGCAGGAAGTGTGTATGGGGATGATACACGCAAAGTGTCATTAAATGTTTCGCGTCTCGGCATCATTTTCACAGCCAGGCGAAGGTGTACATGCTGCCACATTCCTTAGCCATTTTAGGCTGCGTGTATTCAAGCAAAATGATTCTAGCTCTGATCAGCCAATTTAATTGTAGCAGGATACATTCAATTGAATGGAAAGTTGCGCTCGCACTAAAATTAAGCAAATACGAGAAGTCTAAACGTTTAATTGACTTTCTACTATGTAATACCTTGCTTGGAAATTGGAAAGAGACAAACTAGTGATTAGCAAAAACCTCCCGGCACAAGGCGCAATAATCTGCTCGTGCAATTGATGAGCCAATGTGACACTTTCTATCCTCGTCTCATAAGCTGGTAATTTGCATGCACGCGGCCCTTGCTCCCTCCGCTCAAATCTCATAATGAATTAAACGTTTAGAAAAAGTATTGTCATACTTTCCATGAACCACTGCTTATTAAATGCTATCAATGAGGCTAAAAATATAATTCTACGTAGCTAGCGGTGCGCTCTCGACTCGACTCACTAAAACAATACAGAAAGATTACAAGGAAGATAGGTACCCAAGACCTGGCTTTGTATAACAACGTCGCGTCATGTAGAAAGTGCAGCTCCTCGTCTTGTTATTCAATACTATGAATATTCATCTCTCTCAAGTGATCATTAAGGACTTGGAAATTGTAATTCTCTACTTGTTTCTGGTTAGTCATTCGAACCCAAGTTTTTTTGTACACTCTCATACCGTGGAATTAATACGCTGTCCTCAGTCCGCAGCCGATCTCGACGAGTCTGCCTGTCAAATCAACTCAATTCAGCCAGAACCCTTATAGGACACATAATAGGAAGACCACATACTTAATGTTTCAAATCTCAAGCAAATTATACCGGCAGTAGCAGTGCCATATTTATGCTTCATCAGGTTTGAAACGAACTCTCTATGAAGCCCATCTCTCTATTGAATGTAATTGAAAGGAAGCAGAATCAGGAACAAAATCTCGACTTGTGCTTAATCAATGAATTCAATAATATTGGCTGAAAGGAGAAAATAAATAGGAACGCCTGTCAACTACAGACAGACGCACACACATGTGAAATTCCAGAGTTTAAGAATGAAGACGCTCAAAACCAGGACACCAGTGTGTACAATGTGCTGCATGCTATTATGGGATGCGCCACACTCGCCTCGTTATTATTCTGCACTGCATTGTCTCCTGCCTGTCTGGCAAAATTGCAGAAATGATCAAAAACCTGTTTTTGCACTTGTTATGCCTAAAAGCTGCAATTCCGGTTCATCAGTTTGCACCATAACAACATGATTATATAATAAGCTGAGAAATGCGTGAAGAACGCCGCATCAATGTAAGCCAAGCTCACAAGTATTATTTGAAATTCAGTCAGGATAGACAAACAATATTTTGACTAACCTTTCGCAGATCCATGGTCGATCTGAACCTTTCCAACCGCAATTCCTGCTTCAGAACCTTGACGAGGATCCAATATCAAATGTCAGATGGAAAATGTCAAAAAAACGCACATTTACATTGATCCGAAGCGAAACGTCTCCAGGAAACAATGAAATATTGAAACCTGAGCGTTGCTGGAAAAGAATGAGCAAACTTCTCAAAACTCTGTCAAGTATGACAACAACGTTTCAAAATTTTGGATTAATAACAGTGAAGATTTGAAGGATGCAAAGATGCTACAAGAAAGAAGACCGGCACTCCGAGAAATACGACGGATGATGAGAACCCTTTCAAGTCTACTACTGAAGTGTGAGGATGAAACAAAAAACCCTTACCTGTGCAGGAATATATAAAAAAGAGTTAAATCCTTTATTTTGGTCATCAACCCAAGCCTCAGTACATATCCTCCAAGAAAAAAGGAGACGAGGGATCGAGCTCCGGACTGAAGAAGATATATTTAACAATTTGGTGGTTCATACGGTGGTGGAGGTAGGGTTGGGTTCTTCGAGTCGTAAGTCATACAAGAAGGCATAGACAAGACATACATTACCTGGTTTGAATCTCTTAGCTTGCCTTGGCCCAGTCCGAAGAAACAAGGTATGCATATGCATATAGTCTCTTTTGATGAACTCAAGGGCCTCCTCCTCCTTCCCTGCATCCAGCATGCATCTTCTTTAATAAATATTTGAGATCTCCATATTAAAAAAGAACGTAGGGTGAGAATGGTTAAAAACCACTTTTTGATGTAATTTTTTCTGCATCCGTCGTCGGCATTACTGTCAATGCATGTGACAATAAGGCTTGGCTTTGGCTTTCTCCTGTGACATTAGCTCTAGCATCATCCGCATTCAGTTGACGGGGGAGGAACTTAGGCAAGAATTAGAGGTGTGTGTGTACAGCAGAGGTACTACTGACCTAATTTTTTGGAAGCTCAGATTCCCTAGTAGTAGGCAAGGGTTTTTTCAGCTTCCCTTTCATCTTTAACGACGGCTCATCCTCTTTCACCAGCTAATAACATGGCAATGACGACTCAGAGCACACACAACATACCTATGCTAATAACACAGACGGCGCAAAACTTAGCAATTATTCATGAAACACCGTCGTTCATAAAATGCCTTGAGGCAGTATTTTCTTTACAGGGAGAACGTTCCCACACTCACGCAACGCAGCAGACATCATACGGGCTCCAGTGGAGTCCCACTTAATTACAACGGATATCCTAGGATTCATCTCCGGATGTAATTTGACTAGTTCAGTTCAAATTCTACCTGTTGGGGCTTGAGCATGTATTTCAAATAAAATGTTCTCCCCAATTTCGCTGAGCTTTTTTCTATGGCAAAGTACGAGTTTCCTGGTGCACTTTCTCCACTTCCGGTCTAGGACTCGAAGCTGATGAAATAAATTGATTACCAAGCTACCTGCTATATCTTAATAATTAATTTGAATAGATATGGGACTAATTTTGCTTAAAAATCCCAACCAACGAATATTTTATGTTTGTCACAAGCCTAGTCCCGAACATTTCATTTGAGAAGAAAAACGCCTTGGAGGCATAATTGCTCAAAATGGTAATCAAGGCTCTCTCCATAGCTCGATGCACTAGGGCCAAAAAAGTTTAATATTATTCATAGCACTGAGGACTGAAGCTTTGTTTAGAGCAATGTTTGCTACATAAAAAACTATGGAGCTCCTATTTCAAGGGCCGTGCCTGGAGAAATAAATGCATAAAGGAATGTAGGCATCATGTATCATGTATGCAAACTAATAGGTTATGAATATGGTATCCTGTGATATGTGGCTGATGTAAGAGATGAATTTTAATTAGGTAACTGAGGACTCCAATATTTGGTCTGGAATTCTTTCATGGCATGCTCGTATGCTGATAAGACATACAATTTTGAACTTTTAGGGAGATATTTTGTCTGTAAACAGAATAAGAAACATTACTGAGAAGTCCGTGACGTATTCGAATTTGAGCCCGGATGCCCTTGATTTTATACAAGATTTTAGAGTTGTGTGTGTGCAGCTTGCGTTCTTCATATTGCGAATTGCGAACGAAATTTGGTTTATATTAAAAAGGTCAAATTCTTGAGCACGCTGAGAATGCTTGAAATTGTAATCTATTTTCATTTTAAATTTTAAACATATAACAGATCAGTGTACCTAAGAGGCTTGTAACTGTAGCTTTGAAATAAAGACAGAGTGCCCGTACTTCTAAAAACACAACTTGTTTCCCGAACGAAAGTGGCATAGTCTGGGACGGCTGAATGCACCTGACGTGAGACAGGAAATACTTAGGTACTAAAGAACGCAGGTAGATCCCATTCAACATACAGAAATTCACGGTGTCTTCTAACCTTCAAAGCACGTGGTGGAAGTGACTCTTTGAAATCTTATCCAGACTAAAGAAATGACTGCATCTTGGGTGACTTGGCTTGACTCCTACAGAGTAGAATGGATGGAAAGGCATTCAAACTCAAAAGAAGAGTCTTTCAAAAGCTCTGTGCCTCGGGTTCAATGAGAGGATGTGAGCGAGTATCCAGCCTAAACCTAAAAGCGGAGTTCTTAATAATACATCTGCATCTAATGCATACTAGGGAGAACTAAAGATTTGTATGTAGATTCTTTGAGCTGAAAGCCGAAAAAGTTTCATTTTTCTCTCTTGAATTCAGGCTGAAGCTCGTCATATCTGATGCATTCCGTTTTTGCTGTTGGTCACGAAATATTAAAAATACTGAGTTCCATTCACGGTGATCTTTGATGATTGATATGGGACGTAATCGGTTGTACTGAAGTTATTCTTTAGTTTCCAGGCTCAGCTTGAGTAGCATTTTTGTCAGATTTTATTCAAGGATTCCATGTAAAACTTTGACTTCAAATTACTCATATACGTGTCTAGGCTAGTAAACTAATGCGGTTCAGTTTCTCAAATGGCGTATTGGTCGAACTGGGGACGGCTACGTCAATCGTTAATGAAACGCGACAAAGGGTTAGTCAGTTAATTAGAGGACGAGAAAATGATGGAGAAACGGGCGAAAGTTACTCTGCAAAGAAAAGCGGAGCTTGACTACCATTGAAGGTTTTGTGAAATAATTTCTTTTATAAAAAAAGTACATGATATGAAGCAGAGTGACCAGAAAAAAACGAGATACCTCTGTTCGAAGGATTGATTTCAAGGGAAATAGTCCGGAGAATATTCTCTCGATAACAATTATGGTCCTTGTGGTTTCGAGGCAGTGGCTGGAAAGGTATTATTACAGCCAAAAAGATGGAGACCTTGTGGAAATGAAAGGAACAACTTCCGGTGAGGATTTGTTAGTCTGTATGCACTCCAGACTGGAACTCTAGTGAAACAATCAATGTTATTTTGGCTTCAGGCAAGATATAACTCGATTCTCGTACAAGGTTTACTTGCATAATCAACCAGGGGCGCCTTAAGGATAGAAAAATGCCAGAACGCACAGATTTATACTCTATAAAATACTAAGGCTGAGTAAGCTGCTCACTTGGTAAGAGCATGAAAACATTGATGCAACTGGAACTACGAATCTAACGAAAGAGAAAGTGCCAAACTGGAGCCTATCGGCTCATCTTGTTTACGAAATCTTGCCCAGGTCCAGCCGCAGCAGCAATATTACAGCATTGCATTGAGATTAGGAGCAGGTAGGTGCAGAGCTAATGGAGTGAGAATCAGATGCATTCTCTTTCTGGCCTAATGTAGTCTTTGTTGCTGTTATTGGCTCAAGTGTACTTTTATTATTATGACTCTGCTACGTTGCTCGCTGGAAACTTGCCATGCCTGTCTAATTTCATTTAAAAGCTTACAAATACGAAGCGTGGAAAAGAAAACGAGTTGTATTTGCATTAAACAATTTCAAGGAACAAGTCCTTTCTTTCCGTCTTGGATTTTTAAGAATGAAGCTGTTGTATTTCTGGCTTCGCTGGAATTGGAAGCTGGAACTGAACTCCATTTCCCCCAATACAAAAGGAAAGGGACTGGAATAAAAAATGGAATCAAAGTTGGTCAAGGCTAACGTAGTTATCCTATTCTCTCCCTGTTGAGCACAGTCATTCTCTACGAGCATTAAATAAAAGGTAGCCCTTCAGTCCCTTCGCACTTTCTTACGTAAAATAACAACTGAATAGGAGACTGAGGCCTGCCTTGCATGTGTTTCATGTCCATATTAGACGAGCTGGGTGACGGTCATCTTCACATTTACAGCAGAATTATACGGAATAATTTTTTTAATTAAGCAGGCTTAGATAATTTGTCGTATTTGAGAAAACTTAAAGAGAAATAACTTTTCGTTTTTGTTTATTTGTAAGATAGGAAATTAAATTAATGAGTCGTTGATCCCGGTCAAGCCTCGTTAGTTTTCTGGATTTCATTTTAAAGAGCGTTTGCCCTTCCTCAACCCGTTCCCTTGTTTGAGCGGATCAACGAATTGTGCCTTTATAAAAATACATGAAAGCGGAAGCAGAATAGTAATGGATGTAATGTAGTTGCTGAAGTATTGACCATCGGTCGATTCACCAGCCCAGACTTTTAAATGTGCGAGTAGTACTTACGCTTACAACAATATAGGGGTGGCTGGAGGGAGACTGGAACATTCATTAAGCTTCAAAGGGTTAGCTTGCAGGAGCAACGCCGGACACCAAGTAAAGAATACATAAGAGTTACAGCCTTGAACGTCGCTCGTGCAAACACCCAATGCTAGAACGAGTTCCTTAAAAATGCTTCATGATAGTGATAATGCCTGATGCCTGGCCCTGGACTGCGACTTGAAAGTGCATTGCATTCCAGCAGGGCCCTGTTGTCCTGTGTATGAATAAGGAGCTCACAGGAACAACAATGTGGATGTGTGAAGATCGGGACTCTGATGAGTTGGAGACGGACATAGGCTCAAGACAAATGCAGAGATATCAAATTGTGGACTGGAGCCTCCTCAAGCTCGTAAACAAGGGATATGGAGATGAGCTGGAATATATGCAAGGCACGGATCGACCCGCATCTGCAAGCCTGGAGCTGACCAAGATTTCTCTAGTCAAAGCGCTCAGTTATTTGGGCTATAGCATCGAAATTCATACTTTGAAAGTCAGTGCAGTGGATATGAATTTATGGCAGCAATCATTCTGGAAAGTAAACGTTCGCATCTTATCATTTTTAATGCATATTTCAGTATATATTTTGCAGGTTTTAAAGGCAACAGGCGCTCTGATACCAGCGTCGAATTGCCGTGGAACTAGCGGGTTGGACTGGACACCATCATATAATAGTCTCAAAGCTGGCCGACGTCTCGGCTGCTCTGCCCAACTTTCCATTTAGTTTTTCCTTACAATGTTCATCGTTTCTCTGCTGGCACTTTGGAATGAATGAAGACTTGTCAGGTAGAGATGGAAGAGTTAAATATTCCGGTTTCAGCCATTTTATGCTCTTCGCTACAAAAAAAAAACATTGAAGGGAGTCCGTGTGTAGCCACACTCTTATAACCAAATAAACTTGTCGAGTGAGTACTCGAACCTATATATGGACATCTTCCCTGGAAATTATTACGTATTACAATTAACGGATAAGCTGCGGTTTTGGTATTCTTCCTCTGTACAACAAGCACGTTTTTGTTTGTTTATAATTCCATCCAATGAACTGGAAAACAAGTTATATATGATTGCACTTATCTCAGCCAATTAACAGAAACCATGAAATAGATGCTTTACGGTTTATGGTCTTCTTTTTGCCTGCAGTCATGTCGTAATCCTAATACAAAGTTCCTGAGCTGATACTAAGCTCGTGTATTTTTGTTTAGGCGTTTATACCTTTGTATTGACTTTACGTAATTTCAGTAAACAAGGTTTTCTGATAATCATAATAAATCTCCGGAATTTCACAGCTCCAAAGCATATTCCAATTATGACAAGTTCCTGTAAAGTAAAAACATATCAAGCTCAAGACATGCTGAATGTTTATGACAGCAATTTCGAATCGGGTTTCAAGACTCGTGCGCTGCATAGCTGGTACTGATTTCTGATTTAAATTAAAATGCATAGTTCGTTGCCTACCTTTTGATTGCCATTGCGGTGAACGAGTTGAACCATAAATTCTACAGTCTTTTCTGGAACAGGTTTAAAAATGAGTTTGGTGCTATATCAAGGCGACTTCTAACCGCAGTAGATCTGTCGCTCGCAAGTATGCAAGATTAAAGTTAATTTTGATCGGAATAAAGGTTTTTGATTTTTTGTATTTCGCAAGTTTTTGACATATTATTAAGGATTGTGTATCCTGTTTTTAACCTCCGTAAAAGTACGGAGAAAACAATCGGGGTTAAGTGCCTGGGTATATAACAAACAGAACGTTCATCGGCAGCGGCCTCATCTGAACTGTCAGTGGACCTCGACCTCGAGCAGCGTTCCCACAACTACGTTTTCCGTGGGAGGTAAATGCTCTTTAGAATTTAAATCGGCATAACAAGTGGGATTGCGAGGCCATGAGGATGATGCTATAGTTCAAGTGGGTTTGAAGGGAACTTGAAGTGAATTCCAATACCTGCCCTCATCTTCCTGACACGCTGACACATGAATGTGTAGTAAGCACAGGCATTAATTGAGGAGCATTCCGAGAAGTAGGACTTATGGGCTTGTCATGTCGGAACGCTGTATCCCTTGCGGAGAAATAGGCGGCGGAAGAGCAGAGAGCCTCTTGTCTCATTGTCAGTCAACGGCAGACGAGTCGTTGGTGGAGAGAATAGAGGCCATTTATAGAAACGATCGATTCTTCTGTCTACAGAACGTTTTTTGTCCCTGTGTGACTGTGAAAATAATGAAGGATGAGGAGGTGGTTGTGTTAATAGGATTTGCAGAAAAAATATCAGCCCATTCACACTTCATCAAAACCTCTCCGTGTTCTTCGCACAGCAGAAATTCAAATTGTCAGTTTTCTCTCTTCGTCAGGCTCAGGCTCGTAATTGTAATTACCAACCTACAAAAGACAAGCCACTCCGCTCCATTATGTCGAGAGCTCTGGTGCTAATCATAATGGACAGACCCTACTTTCCCTATTGAACTGTGATTAATTGTTATTGGTAGTATAGGGATCCGGATGAATGGCTAAGAGCGATTTAACCTAGTCATAATTCACGGTTTACATACGTGTACAGCCTAACTCTTGAACTTCAACCAGCAGCCTCATAATCATAATCGCATACTTAACATTGAACTCCTCAAGTTATCGGGAGTGGTAATGGTGTGTAGAGTGTTTCCATGCTCCAGAGGTTATAATAATTCCAGAAACAGCAAGCAGAATATATGCTCTCCCGTCAAGCTCTACAACATAATTACAAGGCCTGTGAGCCTCGTTTTTGATTTAAACCGCAAAAACGGTGGATTTCATTGTCAAAGCTATTGGATTCGTTACAAGAGAGAGGCGGCGACATGATTGTCGTAAATACTGAAAATGAGCGGTTGGAAAGATGCATATTAATATGACTTCCCACTGCGTGCCCAAGTCAGCCTGAAGCTGATCTGCATGCATCCAGTTTTAACTGACTATAAAAAGAACTTATGGTTGGATGAAAGGAGAGATGAAGCCTCGAGCTCTCTCAAATCCATTAAACAGAGAGTAAAAGTTAGAGCAGGAAAATGCTTTACATTACATCCTCCTTTTATTACCGACAGTGAAAGAAAACTTGCATCTTCCTCAGCCTTGACTCGGCTTACTGCATGTGGGATTGATAAGATGGAAGTGCACAGAAATATGAAGCAGTTTCAAGAAGGGTTGTTTGATAGTAATGCATCCGGTTTTAAGCTGTAGCATTTCAAAATTCAAACGGATGGCATACCTTGTGTGCATTTGAGACAGATCATTAATTTTTCAATTAACTTGGAAATATATTGTATTTAAATGAATTAAAAAAGTACTTAAAAATTGAGACTTAAATCATTATTTTTTTTAAACATTAATTTTATTTTATGTGATATTTTTCATTTATACTGAACGGTGGTATTTCGAAACGAGCTTTGATTTACAGGACAGTTGTACCTATTTTCTTTGTCGAATGAGCTGTGCCTTATAATTAGGCTTCATGAAAAATTTTGATAGTCTCCAACCCTGTTCTTCACTCAAGGAGATAAGATGCATTTTGTAACAGATGAAAATGCAGAGAAAGAAATCTCCATCCCATTTCCCATTTCCACCATTGCATTGACTGAAACTTCATTTTTCTGCTCTTGGCTTACACCCATTTAGCCACGTCATGTGTTGAGCACGAGATCTTCTTTTCTCTTGTCGGCCTCAGTCTCATTTCCCCGTCCTTCTAAGAGTCTATTCAGACGAGTCCAGCTTGATTTAAGAGCCTGAAAATGGACGAGAAGATGGACATCTAATTTCTGTAAGTGTTTCCACCATCGAATAAAAATGCAAATTTTCTCTCTCTCGAACTAGTTTTCTTGAGGCAAAACCTCGGACCGAAGAAAATACAAATAAACAAATTGTATAAGCTTCGATTCAGACAATAATCACTGAAAATGAGAGTAAAACTACGCCTTGAAAACACGTCACTCTGCTGGGTATCCAAAATTTCATCCGTCTTGCCCGGAGGACCGCAAATGCGTAGAAACTTTATGTGATGAATGATGAAATAAGCTATTTTGCCGTTATTATCAAGTTGATTGAGAAAATTGGGTTTGCGTCAAGTTTCGGATTATTTCAGATCTGCGTTTCTATAAGTTTACCGACGGTTGCTCATCGGCTTTGCACCTCGAGCTGCAGCATTGCTGGTTATCATTAAGCCAATTTGACAGGAAGAGTTAGGATTAAAATGCTACAATAATTGTTAGCGTTCAGTATAATCCAGAATTAAATTTTACTCTATACTTGAAAATTTGTCAACCGCGAAGAATCTCCACATCCGACTGCCCGGTCATCATTTCTGAAGAAGTAAACAACGTAGAAGAGAAACGAACAATGAAAAGTAGATTTACATTTAGGAAACGAAACGGGTGATTGGAGGAGAGAAGACGTTGACAGGCGATTTAAGTCCGTAAATTGAGACGACAGAAACGGAGACGCTTCTTTCGGAGAAATAAAGTCATAATGCCGTATATAGGAATACTTTTAGTTTTTATTAGAACTGACAATACTGACAGGCTGAAGGAAGTGCCCTAATGTGAAGTGTAAAGATGATAAGGAATCCAGGGTAAGATTTTTAGCGAGTACATTCAAGTGGCTCACTACTTCTGCTTATGTCGTCGTCGAGAACAGCGTTAGCTCAGCTCAGAAATCAAATGTGACACACTTTTTAAATTCTCAATGAAGTAAGCAATGTGCTGCTCGGTGCTCGGCATCACCGTGTCTTAAGGAGTATTGGTGGTAGCTCTCAATCTGAAGCTGAGATCAGCCAGTGAACCGGGTACCTCCTAGGTAAGTGCATGGTTAAAGTTGTTTGAATGAATAAGATCGTAATTCACTGTGGTGGACAAAAACAGATGTAGTTAAGAAGGCATTAAGCAAGCAAGAAAAATGAGAAGTGAGCCCACATTATTGTCGCTCGTTATGTTCAGAATCCATTAAGAACACTGACCAGGGTGTTGTTTGGGGTGAAACGCTTTAGTAGTATATCCATAACTACAAACCAAATTCAACGAATTTTTTGCTTTAGTCGTTTAAGAAAACCGGCTATATACCAAACAAACGAGACAGGAACGAAACCCTGATTAGTTGGACAATAGTGTCTTCCCTTTTTTATTACAACAATTTATTTCTGCTTCCACATGATTTATGATTGTTTACATAAGAAATAGACAATTATTCGGCTAGTCCAATTTTAGAAGAGGGAGGAAATGTTGATAGGATACTAATGGCGTGTCTTCACTTTTATTGGTACGTAGTCTAATCAAACTGAAGCGTTTTGGCGTGATCATTTTTGATTCCAATAGGTACTTTTGATTCCGATTCTATCCAATAAGTTTTGCAGGATTTTCTCCGACGGCGTCAGCATTTTTGAGTAGCAATTTATCTCCTTTTCAAAAGGTATTTAGCGATTCCACTAGGCTTCCACTTAACGTCTAGGTAGCTGGAAAGAATTTGGACTTGTTAACCGAATTATGCTATAAAGACGAAATAAGCATTTTACATTTTACATTTACTTGCCATTGCTGGCTCTCCACCCTGTGTGGTGAGCTCTTGAGTACTTGTATATACTTGGCTTCTTATACCATTATTAGAGATTAGAGCCCTACAGTGAATGTCACATCTGAAATTATAGTTCTGGATCAACTTGAATCCATAACAAACATATTACCCTACAGGAAACGACTCCAAACAATTTTCTAAAATTTGAGCCTTTCATGAACGGAACGCCAAATTAATTTCTAAGATAATGTTGGATTGGAGAAAGTTATAGCTAGCTCATCGTCATGGTTCATGATGATGTAAGATGTCAGCAACTTCTGGTTCGACCAAATGCACGACACACGTAACACACTGCACCAATTATACAAAGCCGCCAATTAGCTCATTTTGCTTTGAACTCTATAATCCCACGAGGTCCACAAACTATTTGATGACAAACTACTGTTTTTGGTCGGAACCACAACTCTATGTTTGAACATTGACTATTCTGATTTTCTAACCGAGACAAACATACTTGGAGATCAAATAGTGCATATCTCTCAAAGAGCTGCGCGTTTTATCGGGACACTTTGATTAGTAATTTGTTTAAACTAAGAATTTCGTCTCTTTGAGTCCATTACACATGATAATGGTTCATGACCCGGAAATAAATTTAATTTCGCATTTGCCCGGCGAGTTTGGAACGCATCAGAAGTATTTATTTGCAAAGATCAATTGAAAGCAGGAACTTAAAGTTGTCAAACAAAACTGGAATGTCCATGTGATCTTAAGAAGTGGTCAGGCCCAAAAAGCGTCAACACAGGGAACTGTCGAGCCTTCAATGATGCCATATCCCTGGAAGCTCAATTTGTTTAAGTGACTACAAACCGCTTGTGCTCAT